>KV004088.1:3172-15400 GCA_001598015.1 Dorcoceras hygrometricum | reverse complement strand
AGAATATACAGCGACTATTAGATGTGTTTCATGATAGCCGTCATACCCACTATCACATCTAACATACGCTTTGGTGTATTCTAGGTCTTTACTCAACACAATTGTAAATCATTACACACATAATGAAAGTAAAGAATGCCATATAAAAGAATGCGAATATCATATATAAAGATCGTTTGTACAAGAGTCAATAAAACCCACACGCCACAAGTTGGCTAGTTGGGCATCTACTCTAACAGCTCGGACTCACCCAAGCTACCTACATTGATACCATACTTAAGCGGTTCTCTATGGAAGAGTCCAAGAGAGGACACCTACCTATGAGCCACGGGGTCACTCTATCTAAGTCTATGTGTCCGAAGACTGATGAGGAGATAGAGAGTATGACACGTGTGCCATATGCCTCGGCAATAGGTAGTATTATGTATGGCATGATCTCAACTATACCGGATGTCGCATATGCTCTGAGTGTCATGAGCCGCTACCAGGCCAACCCCGGCCAATTGCATTGGAAGGCTGTGAAAGATATTCTTAAGTACTTACGAAGGACTAAGAATATCTTCATGGTCTATGGGGTTGGTGAACTGAAATTGGAAGGCTACACTGATTCTAGCTTCCAATGTGACGTGGATGATTCGAAGTCAACCTCTGGATTTGTATTCATGCTCAATGGTGGTGCTGTCTCTTGGAAGAGTTCCAAGCAAGACACCATCGCGGATTCAACCACTGAGGCTGAGTACATCGCAGCATCAGCTGCTGCTAAGGAGGCGGTTTGGATAAGGAATTTCGTCCAAGAGTTGGGCGTCATTCCTGATGGAGTTGGTCCAGTCCCGGTGTACTGCGACAACACGGGTGCCGTTGTGCAAGCAAAGGAGCCTAGGTCTCACCGAAGATTCAAACATATACTGAGGAAATACCACATAATCCGGGACATTGTGGCAAGAGGTGACATAGCAGTTGAGAGAGTCGCCTCTGCAGACAACATTGCTGATCCACTTATGAAGCCCTTGCCAGGACCGTTGTTTGAAAAACATCGCGAAACAATGGGACTGCGTCTGATGAGTAGTTGACTATAGGGCAAGTGGGAGATTGTTAGAGTAGATGCCCAACTAGCCAACTTGTGGCGTGTGGGTTTTATTGACTCTTGTATATGATAATCTTTATATATGTTATTCGCATTTCTTTATGGCATTCTTTATTTTCATTATGTTATATTATGTTAACAATTGTGTTGGATAAAGACCTAGAATGCACCATAGTGTATGTTAGATGTGATAGTGGATATGATGGCTATCATGAAACACATCTAATAGTCACTGTGCATTCTGAACTCGTTCCTAGTCGATTGGGCCGACAAAATGAGGATAAGGCCGCCCGAGCTTGAGACTAGCATCTGTGATGTGAAGTACCATGTTTCATTGGTAGGGATTGTGATGTTCTGAGCATGCAGATGGATAGTGACCTGGTGATCTATCGAACTACCCTCATTCGGACTTTCCAAGTGGTTACCATTTGTCGAGTGGATAAGTCCAATGTCTTGGTTGTACTGATTAGTCCTCACTACTCAAAACGCCATTGAGGCTCTACATGATAGGCGCCTCACTTTGACCCGTTTGCCGACTCACTTGGGGTCATTAGGCGGCGGGATTGGGTGAGGTCCCGATGTGTGTAGGAGTCGATGCTTCGTTGTCGAGGATTCACCGCTCGCTTTCATGCGTGGATATCCTATGCTATCTGAGGGGATAATATTGTATAAATCTCTGGACAGAGTACTGGATGTGTTTTAGGTAAACGGGTTTACCTAGTTACACTCGTGATGTCACTATTCGATCTCCAAGATGTATGCATAGTTATCGGATCTCTAGCGACTCTCGATTTACCAATGGTCGTTGATCTGATCGGGATATATGTGTTGAAAGGACCGTACTGTACTCTAACCATGCCCAACTGGTTCTTGCAGGCACTATCAGTGACACCTAGGGGATCATGGGGTGATGTTTCTAGGCGCTTTACCATGATCCGATGGGCAAGTTCGAAATTGTGATTTCGGAGCCGCAATGGTTGTGGGCCCACGGCTAGCTGTATCTCTGAACCATTGAGGGTCACACAAGTACTGGATTTATGATTCCCGCATGGAAACTGAGCTCAATGTGTTGAGCATAGGAGGAGGATTTTAGGGAGTGCGACTTCCTAAAAGTCAACAGGGGTCAAATTGCGATTTCCCAAAGTTTAGGGGCTAAACTGTAATTTTGGACTAGGTATATGAAAATTGTTTTTAACATCATAATATTCAGTTTTGGAAACTGAGTCGATCGGTCCGATCTGATCGTCGATCGGAGTTATGATGAAACTGTAGTGATTTAAATGAACCGAATGTTCATATATTGGACAGGGCCCGCCCCAGGTCCAATGGGCCGGTTCAAGCCCATCATTGGTCTACTTATGCTAGACCTAGGGCTTCATATCACAACTAACGCAACACAAAACCCTACTCCAAGCTCTTGGCCGCCTCCCCTCACCTCTTCTCCTCTCCCTCGGCCGTGCCTCCCCACGCGCCACCGCACGTCGACCACGCGTCGCCGCCCCTTCGCCGAACTTGTTCCGGCCACCGCGCTGAGGAGTTTCCGTCCGTGCTAAAATCCGTCATATCTTCTAGTGCAGATTGACGGAGGCATCCTGATTCCGGTCGTGGACCTGATTAGGAGGATCTACCGCCGCCTACAATTCAAGAGCCAGATTTCCCTGTGAATTCTGGTTGGAGCTAGGCGCCTAGACGCCAGCAAGGTAACGATTCTATAACACCCTATGAATGTTTATAGAATTGTATTTGAATGCATTGAACGTTTCTCGGGGCATTTTTAAACTTCCGCTGCGCCCCCGGGAAACGGGATCCGGATCCGCCATTGTCACCAACAGAGCTTCTGTGCAGCGTTTCGATAGGAGTATACCCCGGAGTCCTACTACACAACCGCGAGCGAGAGTTTGATAATCTGAAGCATGGGGACATGAAGGTGGCCGAGTATTCCAGACAGTTTTCTTCCCTTCCGTCGTACGTTCCCTGTAACGACCCTCTCTTTCTTAATGAAATTTAGAAGTTTAGGGTTCCAATTGAAAGACCAAAAATTTTCGATCTTGACTAAATAATAATTCGTTACTAATTTATGGGTTAAATTGCGAATATGATCAACTTGAAACTACTGAAATGTGTATCAAGCGAAAACGGCAACGTATCCGAAACATTAACGTGTGAGAAGAGAAAGCCAAAAGCTAATAAACACTTCGATTAATATAACAAAAAGGGTGGAACAGACAACTACTGTTTAGCTGTCTGTTGTAATACAAAATTTCTACTGCTGAAATTTCTGAAGTACAAAACAGAAACGGGAGAACACAACAGAAAGACGTCCACGATAAACACCTCCTTCCTTTCTGTTCATCTCTCTCTAGCTCCTTACTGATCATTACCTGCACTCAATGAAAACTAGTGAGCCTAAGGCCCAACAGGTAAATCTGGAAATATCAAAACACATAATGAAATTTTGAAACTTGAAGTACGCTTATATACAAACAAGCGAAATACATAACTGAGAAATCTGATAGAAATCGAAAGCATAAACATGAATCAGTTCTGAAATTCTTTCTTTAAACATCTCTAGAGTTGTGACTAAAATCACACTTTTGCTCTTCTTTCTTTTTCTGAAATTATGACAACACTTTAAACATTTGGTCCAATTCATTTGATCAAACTCCTGATATCAGTCTAGAACTATGGCTCATGGTGAAGGGGTATACAAGTCCGTCGACCCGTAATCCTGATCCTTCCTGGGTTTTGAAGTGGTATATGGTTCGTCAGCCATAATACTTATCCTTCCTGGGGACCCTTTCTGTTGTCATAACTTAAAACATTTCTTAAAACAATGTTCTGCTCTTTATTTTCTTTCATAGATCTGTTTTCTTTCTTCCTCGTACGATTTACTGATTTTTTCGTAAAATCTCGATGATGTTCTGGAAATGGTTGAGAATTCTCTGTAATACTTGCGAAGATGAAAACTGAATAACTTTAGTACTTGAATCTGTCAGTTAAATCGAATAACATTTAAATTGAAGTAGAAATGAATAAGGAATCAAATTCTAGAATTTCGTTATCTGTTGAAGAAATAAATAGTAACTATCTGTTGAAGAAATGAACAGTAACTATCTGTTGAAGAAATGAACAGTAGGTAACTGTCAACAGATATCACTTTCTGGGAAACGAGGTTACTGACGACAGATACCATTCTATGGAAATAAAGTTACTGTCAACAGCTACTGTAATAGTAGATAATTGATGATAGTTGCTGAAAGGTAATGAACAGTAAGTATCTGCCAACAGATATTACTCTATGGGAAACGAAGGTTGCTGTCAGCAGTTAACAATTGATGAACACCCACGAAATCTGACAACATCTAGACATAATCAACGCAACTGCTGAAATCTATACTTAGAATATTTTCAACAAAGAAATATCAGTCGTGGTATAAGAACCAGATTTTAGACTTAACCAGGTGAATGACGATGGTTTTCCTTTGTCTGAAGAATTCAAAATATCTGAAGAAATTTCTGGAAATAATCGAATAAGCTACTTGTAAGCTACTTCGATGGAATTTCAGAAGAAAACTCAAGAATCTACCGGATGAACATCACCAAACCATTTTCTAAAACATTTCTGGATCAAAATACAGTAAAACGCAACTTTCATAAAAACAGAACATAAACTTTTCTGAACTTTTGAAGAACAGCCGAAGCCATCTTCCTTTCTTTAAAATATCATAAACATGCAACAGAACTGAATATATGCTTTCACTGAGTGAGCAAGAAACAGAGTTTACTTGCCTGGATTCTGCAACACAACAACAGCGGAAAGTCCAGCAAATTTCATACGCACTGCTCGTCTTCTTTTAAAAACTTTGAAAGGATTTTGTTCAGCTTCTTCAGAGAGAGAGCACCGTTTCAAAGTAATTTGATTTGAAAATAATGATGCATGAAGCAGATTATCATCCTATTTATATGAGCTTTCACTGAGTGAGCAAGAAACAGAGTTTACTTGCCTGGATTCTGCAACACAACAACAGCGGAAAGTCCAGCAAATTTCATACGCACTGCTCGTCTTCTTTTAAAAACTTTGAAAGGATTTTGTTCAGCTTCTTCAGAGAGAGAGCACCGTTTCAAAGTAATTTGATTTGAAAATAATGATGCATGAAGCAGATTATCATCCTATTTATATGATTTAAAATGCCTAAGGAAGGAAAACACGTTTAACCAATATGCAACAGAAATATTAAAAGCGCACTCTGTTTGAAATAAAGTGATGCATATGGAAACCGAACAAATTTTAGTTAAAACAAAGAATTCGATTGGCTTGCAGAAATCGAATAGACACATGCTGCAATTGTATTCCTAATATCTGAATATCAACCCAAAACATAATGAAGGCTGATAAATGCGTAAACATGGAATCTGAAATTTAGCTTCTAAACAAAGAAAGCCAAACAATATCTGATACTTGAAACTCAACTGAAATAAGAGTTGAATAACATAACAATGTAATCCTTTAAATCTCATAACTTACTAATTGTGGACTATAGAAATGTCTGGGCGTTACATTCCCCATGTGGCTAACCAAGAGAGGACTAAGAGGAACAAGTTTTTGAGAGGTTTGAAGCCTGAGTTGTTTCAGATGGTGTTGGCTGGTTCTCATGCGACATATGCAGAGGCCGTGGATAGAGCGGTGGATATTGAGGAGAGTCTGTTAGAAGTGCAGAATCAGGTTCGGCCGACAGCTGGATGCACTTTTCAACCTGTGCTTGAAGTGACGCACCAGTTCAGTCTCCTCAGGGGTCGCAACAATCTAATGGCCAGAAGTTCAAGCCTCGAGGGAAGCAGTTTAAGAGATGATCGAATTCGAGTTCCTCTGGTATCGTTAGCTCTGGTGGCAGTGGATTAGGTAGTGTCTCGTGTGGTCAGTGCGAAGTTCGCCATATGACTTCGCAGTGTCGTGGAGTTCGAGGTCTTTGCCATCAGTGTGGCCAATCGAGACATTTTGCCAGAGTGTGTCCTTTGATGGGTGGACAGGCAGTGAGTCAGTCACAGCAAGGTTCTGCTGGTGGATCTTCGCAGAGGCAGCAACATTTTGCTCAGTCCCATCGATCTGGATTCCAACCACGTGAACCGTCTAGGTTTGGAGGACCTTCGAGACCTCAATTCTCGGGACCGCAGCAAGCTCAGGTGAACGCCTTGACGAGAGAGCAAGTTGCTGATGCACCTGAAGGAGTTATTGTAGGTACTTGTTCTATCTTTGATTTTCCTGCACGAGTTTTGTTTGATACAGAAGCATCACACTCATTCATATCTGATTTGTTTGTGCATGAGTGTGGATTGAGTGTTACCCCACTGCGTGATATTGTGTCTGTATCTACTCCTGCTGGCGTGTGGTTGATGTCCGGTGGAGTGGTTGTGGATTGTGTGATTAAATTTGATGAGAACGTGTTGGTGACTAACCTGATTACCTTATAGATTCGAGATTTTGACTGCATCTTGGGTATGGACGTGCTGTCTGCTTATAGAGTGACTGTAGACTGTTTCCATGATGTAGTGAGGTTTAGACCTCCATTTTGTGAGAAGTGGGATTTCTACGGTGCTGATTCGCGATCGAAGATCTCACTGGTGTCAGTCATGGAGATGTTCAGTCTGTTGACCTTGGAGAACTCTGGGTTAATGATCTACGCCCTTGATGTCTCCCGAGAATCGTAGATAGAGTTGAGTGATGTGCCGATTGCTCGTGAGTTCCCAGACGTGTTTCCAAATGAGATTCCTGGATTCCCTCCGAAGCGAGAGATTGATTTAGCATATAGTTGGTGCCAGGGACAGCCCCGATTTCTAGAGCTCCGTATCGATTGGCGCTAGCTGAGTTGAAGGAACATAAGAAGCAATTACGGGATTTTTTGGAGAAAGGCTTCATAAGACCGAGTATGTCGCCTTGGGGAGCTCCGATTCTTTTCGTGAAGAAGAAAGATGGATCTATGAGGATGTGTGTGGATTTTCGGCAGTTGAATAAAGCGACCGTGAAGAATAAATATCCGTTGCCGAGAATCGATGATATGTTTGATCAGTTGCAAGGATCTGCTGTATACTCTAAGATAGATCTGCGATCTGGTTATCATCAATTGCAGATTAGAGACATTGATGTGGCGAAGACGACTCTTAGGACGAGATATAGGCATTACGAGTTTCTGGTGATGCCTTTTGGATTGACGAATGCTCCTGCTGTCTTCATGGATTTAATGAATCGCGTCTTCAATGAGTATATCGATCATTTTGTGATTGTCTTCATAGATGACATCCTGGTGTATTCAAGAAGCTACAGGGAGCATAAAGAGCACTTGAGGTTGGTGTTGCAGAAACTGAGAGACTCACAGCTGTACGCAAAGTTCAGCAAGTGTGAATTCTGGCTGGATAAGGTAGTCATTTTGGGTCATGTCATTTCAGCACAAGGTATTTCTGTGGATCCGAGTAAGGTAGAAGCAGTTCTTAACTGAGAGTGACCTAGGAATGTTTCCGAGATCCGTAGTTTCTTGGGACTGGCTGGCTATTATAGGCGTTTTATTGAGAAGTTCTCTTTGATAGCCAGGCCGATGACTCAATTGACCCAGAAAGATAAGAAGTTTGTTTGGACGGAAGAGTGTGAGTCTAATTCCAGTTGCTCAAGGATAAGTTGACTACTGCTCCTGTGTTGGCTTTGTCGTCGGGTTCTGGAGGTTATATAGTGTGTAGTTGAAACCCCATGAGATGAGATACCCCGTTCATGATCCGGAGTTCGCTGCGATTTTCTTTGCCTTGAAGATTTGGCGTCATTATTTGTATGGTGAGAAATTTTTGGTTTACACGGACCACAAGAGTTTGAAGTATATCTTCACCCAGTATGATTTGAATATGAGGCAACCTCGTTGGATGGAGTTGCTGAAAGATTTTGACTGTGAGATTCAGTATCAGCCTGGGCGGGTAAATTTAGTGGCTGATGCCTTGAGTAGGAAAGCTCAACCTGCGATTTTGACGTCGATGAGAATATCCAAAGTCCATGAGGAATTGGGGACTTCTAGATGGAATTTTCAGCCAAGTGATCAGTATTTTTTGGTTTCTTCTATTCAGGTCGAACCACAGATTGTTGCAGACATTAGAGCAGCGCAGAAGACTGACCCGTATATTCATGAGTTGAAGATTAAGGCCCAGAATGGTCATACAGAAGATTTTTCTGTTGCTTCTGATGGATGTCTGAGATTCCATGGTAGATTGGTGGTTACAAACCTGACTGATCTAAAAGAGATTATCTTGAATGAAGCCCATTGTAGTCGACACAGCTTACATCCGGGTGAGAAGAAGATGTACCATGCCTTGAAGTCTCACTACTGGTGGGAAGGCATGAGGAATGATATTTCTGTATTTGTAGCTTGTTGTCTGAATTTCCAATAGGTCAAGGTTGAGAAGATGAGACCTGGTGGATTGTTACAGAGTTTAGAAGTGCATCAATGGAATTGAGAGTACATCGCCATGGATTTTATGACGCATTTGCCTCGATCTAATAGAGGATGTGACGCGATTTGGATTGTAGTTGACAGGCTTTCGAAGTCAGCCCATTTCATTCCCTACGATGTGAGGTTTTTGATGAAGAAAATGGCGAAGTTGTATATTGACCATGTGGTTAGATTGCATGGAGTTCCTGTTTCGATAGTGTCTGATAGAGATCCAACGTTTACTTCCCGATTCTGGAAGAGCTTGCAGGAAGCGATGGGTTCGAGATTGGCTATGAGTACAACTTATCACCCCCAGAAAGATGGCCAATCTGAGAGGACCATTCAAATTTTAGAAGACATGCTGCAAGCTGTTGTGTTGGATTTCAGTGGTGGCTGGCAGGATTCCTTATCTTTACTTGAGTTTTCTTATAACAACAGCTACCAAGTGACTATCAGGATGGCTCCATTCGAAGCTTTGTATGATCGTAAGTGTATATCACCTATCTGTTTACCTTCTTTGGTATATAAGTCAACTCAGCTCTAACAAGCACATACAACCTTTTGCATAGCATTAATGGAGCATTTAATGCGGTGATACGATGAAGATATGCAAGCAAAGGTTGTGTCTACTGGCTCATTTATTGACCGTTGAAGATGAAGAGTATATATAGATGAAGATTTCAAATGAAGAAGCTCTCGCTCACTCTTGGTGATTTTGTAGCTCTCGGTCATTGTTGAATCTCGACTCCCTCTGGGAATATTCAAGCGCTCATTAAAAATTCTCTGAGTCCTAGTGTTCAATCTCGAAGAACATTTTTTTTTAAGTTCTTATTAGATAAATCTTCGAGATATCTTCTGGTTTACTTTTGTAAACAGGTTTCATTGTATAGAAACCAGAAGATTTACAGTAATCACTATATCGTGTTCTTTGTATATTCAGATTTGAGTCTGTAACGAACGTGCTTCTTGAAGCAGTTAATAGTTTCAAGGTTTCGAAAAATCAAAAATCGATAGGAGTTCATTCAACCCCCCATTTGAACTCCTAAGCTCATTTTAACTATATTTCGATTCCATTGATCCTATCAATTGGTATCAGAGCCTGCAATCTCAGTTATTGAACAATATTATCTTTGCGCTTATATATTTGAAAAATGTCGTCTTCTCACAACAAAATTCCTATGTTTTTCAAGGAGGAGTACGATGACCGGAAAGATAAGGATGCAAGCCCATTTAGCCGCACAAGATGATGACATGTGGTACGTCATTACAGATGGACCATGAAGATAATGAAGGCTAATACGGCAATGGCCATCACAGCTGGTGCTCCTCAGTGGATAGAAAAGACAAGAATGGAGTATACACCTGTGTTGGATCGATTTAAGCGAGACCCTCTGTTAAAGTGCAATGACTAGTTATTCGATCAATAACCAATGCTAGAGGGTGTAACCAGATCGAATGACAAGACGCAAGATTCATCCAAAAATTGAAGCCGGGTTTTCAAAGATCATGCTGGTTTCAGCTGAAAGTTGAAACCAACCCGATATAAGGCGAGCGCTAAACATGCCAGTTCCAGCTGGAAGACTAGAACCAGCTCGACACTTCGGTCGAACGATCTGGTTAACTTAACTTGAGCTGCAATAACTCAGTGTTCTTGAATACTTTGAGCACCGAGATACAGATTGAGTAATGTAAATAAAACTTGCAGAAATAACTCAAACTGCACTCTATCGTTCGAAGCCCAATTAAAAAGTTATAAATGCGTAAGCAAATATGTGATGCGTATAAATGTAAATACTGAAAACAGTAAAGAAAGATATGCTGAATTTGTTTCTGAAAGTTCGGAGCTCAATCTCCTACATCTCCCCTTCTTCCGCCACGGGAAGGATCCACTAGAAGACTTTGGTTACAACGACCCCCGCTGCAACCCACTCCTACGACCCGCAGCCGCAAGAACTCCTAGCTTCTACCCATTGCACACCAGCCCGCAAGCTGTGTGACTAACTTCACTTCTTTAACACCTCAGTGATAAAGGCTACACACATTTCTTTAACGTCTCAGTGCGAAAGACAACTAGACTTGTTTAACGTCTCTGTCCAAAGACTACAATGGAGAGTATTTGAATCACATTCACTCTTTATCTATTTCGCTCAACTCTCGAATATGAGTGAATGTGTGTGTATGAGATTTATAGTGTAAGCACAATCTCTCAATGAATTAAATCTCACACACTCTGGGAAGTGCTCCTGGTTTGAGCTGGTTTTCTGCTATCTTCCCAGGTTCAGTGTTGTGCGTCTCTTGATTTTCTGATTGAACTTCGCACAACTAATCTCACTATTTTTGCGCATATATTCTATCTGTTTTCATTGCGTCCTCTTTATAAAGCCTCTGCTTGGATATATCCGTTGGACTATTTCGCTCAACTCTCGAATATGAGTGAATGTGTGTGTATGAGATTTATAGTGTAAGCACAATCTCTCAATGAATTAAATCTCACACACTCTGGGAAGTGCTCCTGGTTTGAGCTGGTTTTCTGCTATCTTCCCAGGTTCAGTGTTGTGCGTCTCTTGATTTTCTGATTGAACTTCGCACAACTAATCTCACTATTTTTGCGCATATATTCTATCTGTTTTCATTGCGCCTCTTTATAAAGCCTCTGCTTGGATATATCCGTTGGACACAAAGATGTAGCCGTTCTGAAAAGTCTTCTGACTCATATGTACTTTGTGTCCTTTGGCATTTAATGCGTTGCAGGCTTTATTTGTCTTGAGCTCTGTTCATCGGCGATTCTGCAGCCTTTGGTCACTTCGAGCTCTGTCAATCTGTTCTTGATGTGAACAGGACGTAGCAGATCAATTTGAACCAATTAAGTTGGTCTTCGTGGATTGTTCAAACTGATTTTCTTGACCAGATTGATTTTTCTGGAGCTGGTAATTCAGCTGGTTTCTTCTTCAAGCTGGTTGCTCTGCATCATTAATCTGTCTTCTAGCAACTTCTGCATCTGCGCCTCTTTTTGTCTGCACCTGAGCTCGTTCTGTTCTTTCCTGCTCTTCGAGCTGCTTCGAGTCTCCAGCTTTTCTCCATTCCCAGCTGGTCGCCAACCAGCTGGTTAATATATCTGTGATATCAAGCTTATCACAGATATCATACGGCGAGCTGGTTTGTCTGCTCCTAGCTGGTCTCCTTAACTTCAAGCTGGTTTGACCTTAACCAGCTGGGCTCTATTCTTCTCGTCAAGAGTCCCAGTTTTGCTTGCTTGTCCACATGGTCCATTCAGACACCTTATCCAAATTATCAGCAAGCAAAACTGTTAATCAGTTCTATCCCAGTCTACCCAATGACTGAGATCCCTACGATGAACTGATCATTGCCGTGCTCAATGATCAAGCGTGCACTTGATCACTGCTCTTGTATACGGCTTCGCACTCAATCACTGACCTAATCCAAAGTATCAGCAAGCAAACTGGTAATCATTTCTATCTCAGTCTACCCAATGACTGAGATCCTTATGATGAACTGATCATTGCCGTGCTCAATGATCAAGCGTGCACTTGATCACTGCTCTTGTATACGGCTTCGCACTCAATCACTGCTCTTGTACACTGCACTTGATCTGCGCATGACCTATTCTGTACTTGAACATTCTGCACTTCAACTCTGCACTTCAGTTCTGCTCTTGATTCT
>KV004087.1:210981-221317 GCA_001598015.1 Dorcoceras hygrometricum | reverse complement strand
GGGAAACGTTCAATACAATTAAAATTTCTACAAACTATGAACCATTCATAGGGTGTTTAGTCAGTTACCTTGCTGGCGACTTGCACCTGGCTCCAACCGGAATTACAAGAAGACAGGCTCTTCACGGTAGGCGGCGGTAGATTCGTCAATCAGGTCCACGATCGCAAGGGAGACTCCTTCGTCAGCCTGCACTAGAAGGCCTGACGAGATCAGCACGGATGGATTCTCCTCGAAAAGTTGGCCAGAGCAACTCCGGCGAGGGGCGGCGGTGGCGACGGCGCGTGGCGGGCACGGCGGCGGCGGCGGCTTGGGGAGGAGGGGGAGGCGGCCGAATAGGAGCTAGGGTTAGGGTTGTAATGTTATGAGTTCTTACATGTTAATAATGAAGCCCTTAATCCATTTTAATAAGATTAGTAATGGACTTGGACCGGCCCATCGGGCCCGGGTCCAAATGACGATATCCATCACTGCGACTTCATTACAACTCCGATCGCCGATCAGATCGGACCGATCGATTCAGTTTCCAAAACTGAATATTATGATGTGAAAAACAATTTTTCAGATCATCAAACCATAAATGGCAAAATGACCGTTTTGCCCCTCAACAGCGGGAAATCACGATTTGACCCCTGTTGACTTTTAGAAAGTCGCACTCCCTAGAATCCTCCTCCTATGCTCAACACATTGAGCTCAGTATCCGTGCGGGAATCTCGAATCCAGTACTTGTGTGACCCTCAATGGTTCAGGTATACAGCTAGCCGTGGGCCCACAACCATTGTGGCTCCGGAATCACAATTCCGGACTTGCCCATCGGATCATGGTAAGAGCGTCTAGAAACATCGCCCCATGATCCCCTAGGTATCACTGATAGTGCGTGCAAGAACCAGTTGGTCGTGGTTAGCGTACAGTACGGTCCTTTCAATCCATATATCCCGATCAGATCAACGACCATTGGTAAATCGAGAGTCGCTATAGATCCGATAGCTATGCATACATCTTGGAGATCGAATAGTGATATCACGAGTGTAACTATGTAAACCCATTTACCTAAAACACATATAGTACTCTGGCTAGAGATTTATACACTATTATCCCCTCAGATAGCATAGGATATCCACGCATGTCTGCGAGCGGTGAATCCTCGACAACGATGCATCGACTCCTACATGCATCGGGGTCTCACCAAATCCCGCCGCCTAATGACCCCAAGTGAATCGGCAAACGGGTCAAAGTGAGATGCCTATCATGTAGAGTCTCAATGACGTTTCGAGTCGTGAGGACTAATCAGTACAACCAAGACCTCGGACTTATCCACTCGACAAATGGTAACCACTTGGAAAGTCCGAACGAGGGTAGTTCGATAGATCACCAGGTCACTATCTATCTGCATGCTCAGAACATCACAATGTTCCCTACCAATGAAACATGGTACTTCGCATCGCAGATACTAGTCTCGAGCTCGGGCGGCCTTATCCTCATTTTGACGGCCCAATCGACTAGGAACTAATTCATAATACACAGTGACTATTAGATGTGTTTCATAATAGTCGTCATACCCACTATCACATCTAACATACACTATAGTGAAGGAACGTCTTTTAATTTTAAGGTGTACAAATCGTTTTCGCGTTCCCCAATGCCAATTAAACATTCATTCTTGTAAATATTGCAAATCGAATTAGCAAACATACAAGAATATCCATCACTATCAAGCATAGAAATAGAAATAATGTTCTTTATTAATTCGTGAACAAACAAAACGTTTCTCAATAACAACTTAAAATCAGAAGACAGAAATAAATAAACATCTCCTATAGCTACTGCAGCAACTCTTGCTCCATTGCCAAGCCTCAAGTGGGTCTCACCCTCTCTAAGACGTCGACTTCTTGTCATCACCTGCAAATCAATTGCAGATATGATATCCACATCCGGTATCAAGTACCCAAGAAGTCGAATTAAGAGACATAGTTATTTCGATATAGAACATACCTTTCGCAGTTCGCAACTGCTCGAGGTACTCCTTGCAGTTTCTCCTCCAATGCCCAGGCTTGTGGTAGTGGTGGCAAACATCCTCAGTCTTGTTTGGCTTGGAAGCCTTTGCCTTTGGCTTCTTGGTGGGATTTTCCTCCTTCGCAGGGGTAGAACGCTTCCTTCCCTTGCGTCTGGGCCCCTTCTTCGCGGAGGAAGAAAAGCCCATAAGGAGGACGGGCTTGTCCTTCTTTATGGTTCTTTCGAACACTACAAGCATGTTAACCACCTCTTCAAGGGTGGCTGCCAGCTTGTTCATGTTGAAGTTGACCACAAAGGGGTCTAATGCAGCAGGCAGTGAGAGGAGAAGCACATCCACAGACAGATCGTGTGGAAGTGTGATATCAAGGCCCGACAGCTTTCAACGAGCCCAATCATACGAACTCCATGCTCGCGGACCAAAGTCCCATCGCTCATGCAGCTCGTCATAAGCTCCTTGACAGCCGTGAACTGTTGGGGAACCATGGTGGATCCGGATCCCGTCTCCCGGTGAGCTAGCGGAAGAATAAAATTAGGCCGGGAAACGTTCAATACAATTAAAATTTCTACAAACTATGAACCATTCATAGGGTGTTTAGTCAGTTACCTTGCTGGCGACTTGCACCTGGCTCCAACCGGAATTACAAGAAGACAGGCTCTTCACGGTAGGCGGCGGTAGATTCGTCAATCAGGTCCACGATCGCAAGGGAGACTCCTTCGTCAGCCTGCACTAGAAGGCCTGACGAGATCAGCACGGATGGATTCTCCTCGAAAAGTTGGCCAGAGCAACTCCGGCGCGTGGCGGCGTCGGCGGCGCGTGGCGGGCACGGCGGCGGTGGTGGCTTGGAGAGGAGGGAGGCGGCCGAGACTTAGGAGCTAGGGTTAGGGTTGTATTAGTTTATGTTGTGTTCCAATAATGAAGCCCTTAATCCCTTTTAATAAGATTAGTAATGGACTTGGACCGGCCCATCGGGCCCGGGTCCAAATGACGATATCCATCACTGCGACTTCATTACAACTCCGATCGCCGATCAGATCGGACCGATCGACTCAGTTTCCAAAACTGAATAATATGATTCTAGGTCTTTACTCAACGCAATTGTTAATCATCATACAACACAATGAAAGTAAAGAACGCCATAAATAAATGCAAATATCATATATAAAGATTGTCATATACAAGAGTCTATAAACCCACACGCCACAAGTTGGCTAGTTGGGCATCTACTCTAACAATCTCCCACTTGCCCTAAAGCCAACTACTCATCAGACGTAGTCCCATTGTTTCGCGATGTTTTTCAAACAAGGGTCCTGGCAAGGGCTTCGTAAGTGGATCAGCAACGTTGTCCGCAGAGGCGACTCTCTCAACTGTTATGTCACCTCTAGCCACAATATCCCGGATTATGTGGTATTTCCTTATTATATGTTTTGATCTTTGGTGAGACCTAGGCTCCTTTGCTTGCGCAACGGAACCCGTGTTGTCGCAGTACACCGGGACTGGACCAACTCCATTAGGAATGACGCCCAACTCTTGGACGAAATTCCTTATCCAAACCGCCTCCTTAGCAGCAGCTGATGCTGCGATGTACTCAACCTCAGTGGTTGAATCCGCTATGGTGTCTTTCTTGGAACTCTTCCAAGAGACAGCACCACCATTGAGCATGAATACAAATGCAGAGGTTGACTTCGAATCATCCACTTCACATTGGAAGCTAGAATCAGTGTAGCCTTCCAGTTTCAGTTCACCACCCCCATAGACCATGAACATATTCTTAGTCCTTCGCAAGTACTTAAGAATATCCTTCACAGCCTTCCAATGAAATTGGCCGGGGTTGGCCTGGTAGCGGCTCGTGACACACAGAGCATATGCGACATCCGGTCTAGTCGAGATCATGCCATACATAATACTACCTATTGCCGAGGCATATGGCACACGTATCATACTCTCTATCTCCTCATCAGTCTTCGGACACATAGACTTAGATAGAGTGACCCCGTGGCACATAGGTAGGTGTCCTCTCTTGGACTCTTCCATAGAGAACCTCTTAAGTATGGTATCGATGTAGGTGGCCTGGGTGAGTCCGAGCATCCGTTTTGATCTATCCCGATAGATCTGTATTCCAAGAATATAGGATGCTTCACCCATGTCCTTCATCGAAAATGTACTAGACAACCAGACTTTAGTTGACTGCAACATTCCTACATCATTCCCAATGAGTAGAATGTCATCAACATAAAGTACGAGGAATGTCACAACACTTTTAACTACCTTCTTATATACACATGGCTCCTCGAGATTCTTGATGAAACCAAATTCCTTAATTGTTTCATCGAATCTCAGGTTCCAACTTTGCGATGCTTGTTTGAGAACGTAAATCGATCTCTGAAGCTTGCATACCTTACGCTCGCTTCCAACAGATGTGAAACCATCAGGCTGCGTCATATAGATTTCTTCCTTAATGTTTCCATTAAGGAACGCAGTTTTCACATCCATTTGCCATATCTCATAGTCGTACCATGCGGCTATGGCTAACAAGATTCTAATTGACTTGAACATTGCGACTGGCGAGAAGGTTTCATCATAGTCAACACCTTGCCGTTGAATGTAGCCTTTCGCGACCAGTCGTGCCTTGTAGGTCAATACCTTACCTTATCTCCCACTGTCTGCTTCACGTAAGCAGGACATCCCCAAATCCTCATGTATGAGTACTTGGGTGGTTTGCCCATCCATATCTCATATGGAGTCTTTTCCACTGCCTTGGTGTGGACATTATTCAACATTACCGCCGTTTCGAGCGCATAGCCCCAAAACGAGGTAGGAAGTTCAGTGAAGCTCATCATAGATCGAACAATGTCCAACAGGGTTCGATTACGATGCTCCGCTACACCATTGAGCTGTGGTGTGGCCGGAGGGGTCCACTGTGCGAGAATCCCATTCTCTTTCAGATAGTCTTGAAATTCAGCACTCAAGTATTCACCACCTCGATCGGATCGAAGTGCTTTAATACTTTTGCCTAATTGATTTTCTACTTCAGCCTTGAATTCTTTGAACCTTTCAAAAGATTCAGACTTGTGCTTCATTAAGTACAAGTACCCATACCTAGAGTAATCTTCAGTAAAGGTGATGAAGTATGTGTGGCCGTATTTAGTACCAATACAAAATGGACCACACACATCAGTATGGATCAAATCCAATAGGCCTTGAGCACGCTCACCCTTGCCCTTGAAGGGTTGCTTAGTCATCTTTCCCTTAAGACAAGACTCACAAGTTGGTAGGGAGTTAATGTCTGACAGATCAAACATGTCACTCCTAACTAACTTGTTCATCCTACTTAGAGAAATATGACCTAGCCTAGCGTGCCAAAGTTGTGCTGGGTTCAAGTTATAGTTTTTCCTTTTAATCGTTGTTGTATGTGCTTCGACATCGTGAGTTGGAACTTGTTTTAATTTTAAGGTGTATAAGTCGTTTTCGCGTTCCCCAATTCCAATTAAACATTCATTCTTGTAAATATTGCAAATCGAATTAGCAAACATACAAGAATATCCATCACTATCAAGCATAGGAATAGAAATAATGTTTTTAATCAATTCAGGAACAAACAAAACGTCTCGTAACAACAACTTAAAATCTGAAGACAGAAGTAAATAAATATCTCCTATGGCTACTGCAGCAACTCTTGCTCCATTGCCCAGCCTCAAGTGGGTCTCACCCTCTCTAAGACGTCGGACAGAAGTAAATAAATATCTCCTATGGCTACTGCAGCAACTCTTGCTCCATTGCCCAGCCTCAAGTGGGTCTCACCCTCTCTAAGACGTCGGATTCTTGTCATCACCTGCAAATCATTGCAGATATGAGATCCACATCCGGTATCAAGTACCCAAGAAGTCGAATTTAGAGACATATTTATATCTATGTAGAACATACCTTTTGCAGTTCTCAACTGCTCGAGGTACTCCTTGCAGTTCCTCCTCCAATGCCCATGCTTGTGGCAGTGGTGGCAAACATCCTCATGCTTGTTTGGTTTGGAAGCCTTTGCCTTTGGCTTCTTGGTGGGCTTTTACTCCTTCGCAGGGGCAGAACGCTTCTTTCCCTTGCGTCTGGGCCCCTTCTTCGCATAGGAAGAATAGCCCATAAGGAGGACGGGCTTCTCCTTCTTTATGGTTCCTTCGAACACTACAAGCATGTTAACCACCTCTTCAAGGGTGGCTGCCAGCTTGTTCATGTTGAAGTTGACCACAAAGGGGTCGAATGCAGCAGGCAGTGAGAGGAGAAGTACATCCACAGACAGCTCGTGTGGAAGTGTGATATCAAGGTCCGACAGCTTTTCAACGAGCCCAATCATACGAACCCCATGCTCGCGGACCGAAGTACCATCGCGCATGCGGCTCGTCATAAGCTCCTTGATAGCCGTGAACCTCTCATGTCGAGAGTTCTCCCCGTACAGTTCTTTGAGATGAAAAAGTATGTTAGCAGCATACTTTGTCTTCTCAAAGCGCCGTTGCATTTCATTGGACATCGACGCCATCACATAGCATCGAGCTTTAACCTCGTCGTCCCACCATTTTTTAAGCGTAACCAGCTCCTCAGGGCTGATATCGGCAGGGGCTTCCTTCGGAGGGCACTTCTCTATCGTATAAAGAAGTTTCTCCAAAGCCAACACAAGGTTGAGGTTGCGGAGCCAGTCTTGGTAGTTCAGACCGGTGAAGTTGTTGCTATACAGTATAGCAGCGAGTGGGTTTTTGAACGAAGACATTGTATAAGCAGTAATACTGAAAGAAAACAGACAATCATCACTAACTATATATAAAATAATCGCTAAGACATAAAACAAGGTCGTTAAGTTTTATGAATTACCCTCCCACTATTTTAACGATTTCACCACCCTCTAATGAAATCGAGAAAGCAAGTTTCTTTAGTGGGTACACGGAGCCCAATCAAGCAATCATGGATCCGAATAATATCAGTCATCCATGACCCCCAAAAGGTAGTTTCCGATTGCAATCGTTGCAACCTCCATGTATTCACCTCACGTCCAGTAAGGGCCCAATAATATGACGCCGTTTACTATCACGTGTCAAGATGACCAATCAATGTTGAGTCGTGAAGGACGGTCCCTTTAACGTCCCCAATAATATGAGCCAACGTTAAAGGGAGTTCCAACCGACTCACAACAATTGTCAATGGCGTGGACTGCTTTCCGGCATACATGACCCCCTCAATAATATGAGTCGGGCCATGTATACGGGTAGCATCGGAGTACACCCATTGTTGATGGAAGGTAGGGAAATTTAAACAAATTTAAATCACCTTTGGTTTATCGGATAAACTTTTACCCTGATATTAATTTTAAATCGTATTTAAACGAGGGATTTTATTTTTGAAAACTTTGGTCTCATTCAATATATTTGAAATCATATTTAAAACATGCGGATTCAACTAACTATATATCAAATATATAAACATTGGGATGATCGATCGCGAGAGCTAGGCGGTCCGTGGTTTCCAGCCACGGACCTGGGTCCAATCCTAGGGGTAATGCAATATGCAATGCAACCTATTACAATACTTCCGGTTTTACAGATCTTCGGTCTTCAATATCTTTGATCGTCACCGTCTTCGGATGTCCTCTCACTAAATCTAGTAATTTACATTTAAATATAACATGACATATAAGGGATACATTTTTCAAGGGGTGGGAACGGGCCACAAACAGGCCCACTTAAAATGATAATCAATAATATTTACAAACCGAAATCATAAAAACCTATCGCATACACCTAACAAATTGGGCACGGCTCTCGATCATCCCAATCATGCAATCAATCTAATTAATATGCATAAATTAAATAATCCAGTTATTTATTGCAAAATCATATTTTAATCATAAAATCGCATTTTATAATAAAATCGTATTTTGTCGATAAAATCAAATTTTAATCAACAAAATCACATTTCATTATAAAATCATATTTTACAATTAAAATCGTATTTTGCTATTTTAATTGCATCATATTGGGCCAAAAACAATTTTGGGCCCAAAAATCTCAAAATTTCAAAATCGACCAAATTGGGCCCGATATCGAATATCGGCCCAAAAACTTCATGGGCTGCCCGGGACAGGTCTGAACAAAACCTAGAAGCAAAATTCAGCCGTCGCAACGGTGCCGGAGAAATCACCGGAAGGCGGCCGCACGGCGGCGGCCGCCGCCAACAAATCACGTGCGGCAGCCGCACATCGCCGCGCCATGCGCGACGCACGGCCGCGCGCAACGTCGCGCGTCCAGCGGCGAGGACCTTGCGCAACCAGTGCACAAAATCGTGCCAACCAGCAGGCCACCTTTCACGCAATCAACGCGCGATAAGCAGCCATCGGCCGCGCGATGCTTCACGGAACAGAGGCCAGCGGGTCGCGCATCCAAGTGTGAAATCACGGCAGCCAGTGGCGCAATCACTCACGCGGAAGAGCAGCATGTTTCGGTCGGAAGTTGCTGGCCATTGCACGGCCAGCGTGCAATCCCGCGCGTGCACATGCGCGCGGTGGGGCGCCGCCATGCGCGGCGGCGCTCGGCCATCCTTCCATAAATTTTTTTGTTGTTCGATCTGCAATTTCAAGATTAGATACAATTATGGCAACAATTGTATTGAAGGATCCGAGCCATAGCTTTGAAACCACTGTTGGGGAACCGTGTCGGATCCGGATCCCGTCTCCCGGCGAGGCAGCGGAAGAATAAAATTAGGCCGGGAAACGTTCAATACAATTAAAATTTCTACAAACTATGAACCATTCATAGGGTGTTTAGTCAGTTACCTTGCTGGCGACTTGCGCCTGGCTCCAACCGGAATTACAAGAAGACAGGCTCTTGACGGTAGGCGGCGGTAGATTCGTCAATCAGGTCCACGATCGGAAGGGAGACTCCTTCGTCAGCCTGCACTAGAAGGCCTGACAAGATCAGCGCGGACGGATTCTCCTCGAAAATTTGGCCGGAGCAACTCCGGCGAGGGGCGGCGGCGGCAGCGCGTGGCGGGCACGGCGGCGGCTTGGAGAGGAGGGGGAGGCGGCCGAATAGGAGCTAGGGTTAGGGTTGTATTGTTATCAGTTGTTACATGTTAATAATTAAGCCCTTAATCCCTTTTAATAAGATTAGTAATGGACTTGGACCGGCCAATCGGGCCCGGGTCCAAATGACGATATCCATCACTGCAACTTCATTACAACTCCGATCGCCGATCAGATCGGACCGATCGATTCAGTTTCCAAAACTGAATATTATGATGTGAAAAACAATTTTTCAGATCATCAAACCATAAATGGCAAATGACCGTTTTGCCCCTCAACAGCGGGAAATCACGATTTGACCCCTGTCCAGATCATCAAACCATAAATGGCAAATGACCGTTTTGCCCCTCAACAGCGGGAAATCACGATTTGACCCCTGTTGACTTTTAGGAAGTCGCACTCCCTAGAATCCTCCTCCTATGCTCAACACATTGAGCTCAGTATCCGTGCGGGAATCTCGAATCCAGTACTTTTGTGACCCTCAATGGTTCAGGGATACATCTAGCCGTGGGCCCACAACCATTGTGGCTCCGGAATCACAATTCCGGACTTGCCCATCGGATCATGGTAAGAGCATCTAGCAACATCGGCCCATGATCCCCTACGTATCACTGATAGTGCGTGCAAGAACCAGTTGGTCGTGGTTAGCGTACAGTACGGTCCTTTCAAGCCATATATCCCGATCAGATCAACGACCATTGGTAAATCGAGAGTATCTATAGATCCGATAGCTATGCATACATCTTGGAGATCGAATAGTGACATCGCTAGTGTAACTAGGTAAACCCATTTACCTAAAACACTTCTAGTACTCTGACCAGAGATTTATACACTATTATCCCCTCAGATAGCATAGGATATCCACGCATGTCTGCGAGCGGTGAATCCTCGACAAAGATGCATCGTCTCCTACATGCATCGGGGTCTCACCCAATCCCGCCGCCTAATGACCCCAAGTGAGTCGGCAAACGGGTCAAAGTGAGACACCTATCATGTAGAGTCTCAATGACGTTTCGAGTCGTGAGGACTAATCAGTACAACCAAGACCTCGGACTTATCCACTCGACAAATGGTAACCACTTGGAAAGTCCGAACGAGGGTAGTTCGATAGATCACCAGGTCACTATCTATCTGCAACAGTACGGTACGGTCCTTTCAATCCATATATCCCGATCAGATCAACGACCATTGGTAAATCGAGAGTCGCTATAGATCCCTATGCATACCATACATCTTGGAGATCGAATAGTGACATCGCGAGTGTAACTAGG
>KV004087.1:195192-209892 GCA_001598015.1 Dorcoceras hygrometricum | reverse complement strand
ATAGATCACCATGTCACTATCTATCTGCATGCTCAGAAATCACAATGTTCCCTACCAATGAAACATGGTACTTCGCATCGCAGATACTAGTCTCGAGCTCGGGCGGCCTTATCCTCATTTTGACGGCCCAATCGACTAGGAACTAATTCAGAATACACAGTGACTATTAGATGTGTTTCATGATAGTCGTCATACCCACTATCACATCTAACATACACTATAGTGCATTCTAAGTCTTTACTCAACGCAATTGTTAATCATCATACAACACAATGAAAGTAAAGAACGCCATAAATAAATGGAAATATCATATATAAAGATTGTCATGTACAAGAGTCTATAAACCCACACGCCACAAGTTGGCTAGTTGGGCATCTACTCTATCATGAACCTCTCATGTCGAGAGTTCTCCCCATGCAGTTCTTTGAGATGAAAAAGTATGTCAGCAACATACTTTGTCTTCTCAAAGCGCCGTTTCATTTCATTGGACATCGACGCCATCACATAGCATCGAGCTTTAACCGCGTCGTCCCTCCATTGTTTAAGCGTAATCAGCTCCTCAGGGCTGATATTGGCAGGGGTTTCCTCCGGAGGACTCTTCTCTATCGCAAAAAGAAGTTTCTCCGAAGCCAACACAATGTTGAGGTTTCGAAGCCAGTCTTGGTAGTTCAGACCGGTGAACTTGTTGCTATCCAGTATAGCAGCGAGTGGGTTTTTGAACGAAGACATTTTATAAGCAGTAATACTGAAATAAAACAGACAATCTTCACTAACTATATATAAAATAATCGTTAAGACATAAAACAAGGTCGTTAAGTTTTATGAATTACCCTCCCACTATTTTAACGATTTCACCAACCTCTAATGCAATCGAGAAAGCAAGTTTCTTTAGTAGGTACACGGATCCCAATCAAGCGATCATGGTCCCGAATAATATCAGCCAACCACGACCCCCAAAAGGTAGTTTCCGATTGCAACGGTGCAACCTCCATGTATTCACCTCACGTCCAGTAAGGGCCCAATAATATGACACCGTTTACTATCACATGTCAAGATGACCCATCAATGTTGAGTCGTGAAGGACGGTCCCCTTAACGTCCCCCAATAATATGAGCCAACGTTAAAGGGAGTTCCAACCGACTCACAACAATTGTCAATGGCGTGGACAGCTTTCCGGCATACATGACCCCCTCAATAATATGAGCCGGGCCATGTATACGGGTAGCATCGGCGTACACCCATTGTTGATGGAAGGTATGGATAATTTAAAAAAATTTAAATTCCCTTTAGTTTATCAAATAAACTTTTATCTTGATATTAGTTTTAAATCGTATTTAAAACGAGGGATTTTATTTTCGAAAAGTTTGGCCTCATGCAATATATTTTAAATCATATTTAAAACATGCGGATTCAACTAACTATATATCACATATATGAACATTGGGATGATCGATCGCGAGAGCTATGCGGTCCGTGGTTGCCAATCACGGACCTGGGTCCAATCCTAGGTGAAATGCAATATGCAATGCAATCCTATTACATTTGCTTCCGGTTTTACAGATCTTCGGTCTTCAATATCTTTGATCGTCATCGGGACCACCATCTTCAAAGGTCCTCCCACTAAGTCTAGTAATTTACAATAAATTTCCATGACACATAAGGGATACATTTTAAGGGATTGGAACGGGCCACAAACAGACCCACTGTAATAAATGATAATCAACAATATCAAATACAACCGAAATCATAAAAACCTAAAGCATACACCTAACACATTGGGCACGGCTCTCGATCATCCCAATCATGCAATCAATCTAATTATTATGCATAAATTAAATAATCAAATTATTTATCAGAAAATCATATTTTAATCATAAAATCGCATTTTAATAAAATCGTATTTTGTCGATAAAATCAAATTTTAATCAACAAAATCATATTTCATTATAAAATCATATTTTACAATTAAAATCGCATTTTGTTATTTTAATTGCATCATATTGGGCCAAAAACAATTTTGGGCCCAAAATCTCAAAAATTTCAAAATCGACCAAAATCGGCCCGATATCGAATATCAGCCCGAAAACTTCATGGGCTGCCCGGGACAGGCCCGAACTAAACATAGAAGTAAAATTCAGCCGTCGCAGCGCCGCTGCGAATTCACCGGCCGACGGGTCCCGGTGGCGAAGCGGAAGTTTAAAAATTGGCGCCGGGAAACGTTCAATACAATAAAATCATGCTATAAACCATTCATAGGATGATTAGTAGATTACCTTACTGGCGACTTGCGCCTGGCTCCAACCGAAATTACAAGAAGATCAGCTCTTCACGGTAGGCGGCTGTAGATTCGTCAATCAGGTCCACGACCGGAAGGGAGACTCCTTCATCAGCCTGCACTAGAAGGCCTGACGAGATCAACACGGATGGAAACTCCTCAAAAAGTTGGCCGGAGCAACTCCGGCGAGGGGCGGCGGCGGCGGCGTGGTGGCCGACGGCAGCGGCGGCTAGTGAGGAGAGGGGGGCAGCCGAATAGGTGCTGTAGGGTTTAGAGTAGTGTGGTAATCAATCTATTAAGCCCTAATCACATTAGTGTATATGTTAAATATACTTGGGCTTCAACCGGCCCATTGGACTTGGGTCAGGCCCAAGTCCCTATATGAACATTCGGTTCGTTTAATTCATTACGGTTTCATCATAACTCCGATCGACGATCAGATCGGATCGATCCACTCAGTTTCCAAAACTGAATATTATGATGTGAAAAACGATTTTTCAGATCACCTAGTCCAAATGACAGTTTTGCCCCTCAACAGTGGGAAATCACGATTTGACCCCTGTTGACTTTCAGGAAGTCGCACTCCCTAAAATCCTCCTCAAGTGCTCAACATATTGAGCTCAGTTTTCGTGCGGGAATCACGAATCCAGTACTTGTGTGACCCTCAATGGTTCAGGGATACAGCTAGCTGTGGGCCCACAACCATTGCGTCAACGAAATCACAATTTCGTACTTGCCCAACGGATCATGGTAAAGCGTCTAGCAACATCGGAGATCGAATAGTGACATCGCGAGTGTAACTAGGTAAACACATTTACCTAAAACACTTCTAGTACTCTGGCCAGAGATTTATACACTATTATTCCCTCAGATAGCATAGGATATCCACGAATGTCTGCGAGCGGTGAATCCTCGACAACGATGCATCGACTCCTACATGCATCGGGGCCTCACCCAATCCCGCCGCCTAACGACCCCAAGTGAGTCGGCAAACGGGTCAAAGTGAGACGCCTATCATGTAGAGTCTCAATGATGTTTCGAGTCGTGAGGACTAATCAGTACAACCAAGACCTCAGACTTATCCACTCAACAAATGGTAACCACTTGGAAAATCCAAACGAGGGTAGTTCGATAGATCACCAAGTCACTATCTATCTGCATGCTCAGAACATCACAATGTTCCCTACCAATAAAACATGGTACTTCGCATCGCAGATACTAGTCTCGAGCTCGGGCGGCCTTATCCTCGTTTTGACGGCCCAATCGACTAGGAACGTGTTCAGAATACACAGTGACTATTAGATGTGTTTCATGATAGGCGTCATACCCACTATCACATCTAACATACACTATAGTGCATTCTAGGTCTTTACTCAACGCAATTGTTAATCATTATACAACACAATGAAAGTAAAGAATGCCATAAATAAATGCGAATATCATATATAAAGATCGTTTCATACAAGAGTCTATGAACCCACACGCCACAAGTTGGCTAGTTGGGCATCTACTCTAACAGATATTCCTAGTGATACAAGTACCTCTACAAAAGATGAGACTGAATCTGAAATGAACAAACTTCAAAAGGCATTTGCCATTTATGTGTTATTTCAAAAGATAAAAGAGAAGCAATACTTGATTTAGTCCAACAAATCCCAGACCAAGACTCAAAAACAATACCTTAATAAGTTAAAAGACCTAATAATAGATGAATCTACTTCAAAACGTTTCAGTTTAAGCACTCTATTTGATAAATATCCTCAGTAGAGTATCCTCAAACAAATAACTACAAAAGATTTGCAATCAGAAATCAATATGCTCAAAAAACAAGTCAATCAACTTCAAAAAGATCTTTTTTCATTAAGAGAAAAAGATTTAGAATTAGAAACAAAATTATTACTCATTAATACAAAACAAAAGATACCATAAGATATTGATGAAATCAATATCGATCCTCTTAATCAGGCATCATCAAGAAATTTCATCAACACTATACAAAAAAATTGAATTCCAAAAATGGTATGTCAACATAAATTTAGTTATAAATGATTTCCAGATTACTCTTATTGCCCTTATTGACTCTGGGGAAGATCATAATGTATTGCGCGAAGGCGTAATACCCTCAAAATATTATGAGAAAACAACAGAACGTCTATATACTGCTAATTCAAAACCTCTTGACATAAGATACAAATTATCAAATGCTCACATCTGTAATAATGGTTACTGTTTCAAAAACGTGTTCACGCTTGTCCGTGACATATCGCAAGATATGATTCTCGACACCCGTTTCCTGACACAAATTTACCCTTTCCGAGTAAATAATAAAGGTGTGGTTACCAACATCCATGGTCGACATATACTATTTCCTTTCATCACACCTGTTAAGCAAAAAGAAATAATATTATTAAAAAATTCTTCAATATTTAACCAAATAAATATTATTCATCACAAAAAACGACATATTAATTCCTTAAAAGAAAAACCTACCTTCAAATTGAAGAACAATTGCTTAATCCTCACATTCAAAAGAAAATAACTGAATTAGAACTTTTTATCACAAATCAAATTTGTAGCGAACTCCCAAATGCCTTCTGGGATCGCAAAACTCATATTTTTACCCTTCCTTATGAAAAAGATTTCAATTAAAGAAATATCCCTACAAAAGCTCGTCCCATTCAAATGAATCAAGAATTTCTCCATCACTGCCAAAAAGAAATTCAAGATCTTCTATCCAAAAAACTGATCGGGCCTTCCAAATCACCTTGGAGCTGTTCTGCCTTTTATGTAGTAAAACAAGCAGAACTGGAACATGGGGTACCACGTCTGGTCATTATTTACAAACCTTTAAACAAGGTTCTTCAATGGATTAGATATCCAATTCCAAATAAAAGAGACTTAATTAACAGATTACATTCAGCCAAAATATTCTCCAAATTTGATCTTAAATCTGGTTTCTGGCAAATACAAATTGCTGAAACTGATCGTTACAAAAAAACATTCATAGTTCCTTTTGGCCATTACGAATGGAATGTAACGCCTTTTGGACTCAAAAATGCTCCTTATGAATTCCAAAGGATCATGAATGACATATTCAATCCTTATAGTTCTTTCAGTATTGTCTACATAGATGATATCCTCATATTTTCTGATAATTTAGATCAACATTTCAAACACCTAAGACATTTTCTACAAATAATTAAACAAAATGGTCTTGTGTTATCTCAAAAGAAAATGAAACTGTTTCAAAATTCAATCCGCTTTTTAGGACATGATATAACAAAAGGTCTTATTAAACCTATCCATAGAGTTATTCAATTTGCTGAAAAGTTCCCTGATCATATCAAGGACAAAAATCAACTTCAAAGATTTTTAGGATGTCTTAATTATATAGCAGAATTTTTCCCTAATCTACGTCAAATATGTCAACCCCTATATACACGTCTGCAAAAGAATCCACCACCATGGACTGATATCCACACAAGCATAGTACAAATATATCAAATCCAAAGTTCAAACACTACCATGTTTAGGCATATCTAATCCTGTTGCATTCATGATAGTTGAAACTGATTCCTCTGACATGGGTTATGGAGGTATTCTCAAACAACGTTTAGAATCCCAAGAACAATTAGTTAGATTTCATTCCGGTCTCTGGCTCGGACCTCAAAAAAATTATTCTACTATCAAAAAGAAATTTTATCTATTGTACTTTGTATTTCAAAATTTCAAGATGATCTTTTTAACAAAAGTTTTCTTTTGCGAGTTGATTGTAAATCGGCAAAGGAAGTCATTTTAAAAGATGTTCAAAATCTTGTTTCAAAGAAAATTTTTGCTGGCTGGCAGGCCATACTTTCTGTATTTGATTTTGAAATTGAATTTATCAAAGGGGAAGATAATTCTCTTCCTGACTTCCTAACCAGATAATTTTTACAAGGAAAACAAAATCTTCTTGCAGATGGATCCTCCAAAGCAGAGAATTCAAACATCAAAAGATTATGAATTACCCAAAACCTCTACAAAAGAGATCGTCCAACTTCATTACCGTCAAACACCTACAAAAATACCCTCTCAACGACCTACTGGTCCTTTTCACCCTCTTACTTCAAATTTCAATCATTACAGCCCTCTTCAAAATACTCCTGAACTACCTTACAAATCTGTTTTAGCTTCTCCTTCACCTTCAAAACAAATTCAGACTACTCCTTCCACCCCTCAAGAAAATGATGACCATAAATATGTTCATAAACCTTGGCCTGAAAATCTTGGGTTCGCGCCTTTCTGGACTTAGAATATATTTTCGATCAGAATATCCGGTAGTCGTATGAGCAATATGATAGCTTCAAGTGCAAAAGATAGCAGATCAAAGGAGAATAGAGAGAGGGCTTCTCAATTTGAATTCTGCAGCCTTTTATACCCTTTGATCTCAACGGTCATTAAATTTAGCCTAAGGAAACAAAATCCCTCCTTGAATATAGATTCATCGTACAATCGTATATCCTTCTCCACCAAATGGTAGTGCGCTTCATCAGGGCCAAATTTTCGTATATTCATATATGGGTAAACATCGTATAACGTCCTCTGTATACTGTGTACAATTTTCCAAAATAGCTCTGACATTGTCTCCTTAATTCCAGGCATTTGTACGATCCAATCGCAACCATTGATTCTTTCCAATTTGAATATATGATCGTGTTTGAATCGATTCGTCGTTTACGCCTGAAATCTCTTTTCGTTAACACAATTCTTTCTTTCTTGAAGAAGACGACTATATTAACGCTGATTTAAGTAAACGTAGTTGTCACATCTGAATGTAAAGAGATAACTGAGTACTCGCAACATCTGAATGTAATAACTGAGTGCAACAACTGAATGCTTGCGACTTCTGAAAAAATATATTATTCCAAAGTCTGAGTCGAATACTTATGATAACCTCAAATCTGATGTTCACCGAAAGCTCTGTAACCACTTCTGAAATACTGAGATCTGAATCAATATACCATACTCTATTACTAAAGTCTGAATACACTTCGCTCTAACAACAGATCTTCCACTGTAGCTTCAAGTCTGAATAACTGTTCCCGAATGGTCAACTCAGAAGTTAATGATTAGTTCAGAATCTTTTGAGACTTAGAAATCTTCAATCCACTTATATGACGTCACGAATTCTGAATTCTTCAATACTCTGAGATGACGTCATGACTTCTGAATTCTTCTGTGAAAGCTTAATGTCATCACGAAATCTGAAATCTTTAATTTCCTTAACTTCTGCGAATACTCTCAAGATCAGTTCTCAGTCTTATTTTTTTATCACCAAAGCTTAAAAATTTTATCTTAACAGGAAATGCATTTAGTGGAGCTGTACATACATAGTACAAGCAATTAAAACGCCGCAGGTTTTTCCATTTGGATACGTTCGACGTGTCTACTGGTAACATTGATTACCGTTGTATCCAAAGAGTATTAATAGAAGAGCAGATCAACTGTGAGAAGGTTAATTACAATATCAACGAACTCACGAGCCTACAAGTCTTCACAAGCAAAACCAGAGTTCATATTATTGAACCAGTTCACAGCTAGTGAAACACAAGCACAAACTGTTTCTTATCAAATCTTGTGTCACAGAAACATTTTTACACACTATGTAGAGTCGAGTTTTCATTGCAACATCATAGACAGAGAGTGTTGAGTGCTATAATTGCACAACAAGTTTAGTGTTGTGTTCATTGTATTTGCGAACCAGATCACGGGTCTGGATTCTTTGGTTGTGAGACCTGGATTTGTAATTGAGATTTTCGTTGGAATGAATCGATAAATAGAGGTTATGCTGGTTTAAGATCTCTATTTGAGTGTTTGAGTTGCATTTTCGGGTTCCATTTCGTGTGTTGAACAATTCTGGAGATTTTGTATTTTTCGCATATTTGAGGTACCTGCTGGATGACGTGTCAGATGGTTTGGAGAGCTAGCGACTGGTCGGTGGCAAAACCAGTCGAAGCGTGCTTTAGCTCGAGATTCTTGAAACGCCGTCGTTTGCGTGAAGTCTGGTTGCGTTTGTTGTGATCAGCAGATGCTTTAGCGTAGTTGCGTTGAGGGTTAAAACGACTGCGTTTAGATTAGTTGGCACGACGTCATTTGGATGTTGCGTCTGGTACCAGCTGGTAGATCGCGTTTGAGTTCCTGCTGGTCGATCAGCAGATGTAGAGGTCAACGCGGGTCAAATTTCCGGTAGCTCGAAGAGTATGCGTCGTCGTTTCGTTGTTGCGACTGGGAGTCCAGCTGCGAGTGAGTTTGGACGCTATTACTTGCTGCTGGTATTTCGCGAGAGTTTGCGACTGGATGACGTCAGTGGAGCGACGTCGTTCGAATTAGTTGCAACGCTGCATTTTGAGGTTGCGACTGGATCCAGCAGGGAGAGAGAAGCGTTGCGTTGTTTTGTCTTGCGACTGGATACCCAGCTACTGGTTTAGTGTGCGACGTCGTTTGAGTAAGTTGGTGCGACGCCGTTTTGAGAACCAGCCGTTAGTCATTTTAGCGATTGTTGTATAGATCAGCTGTTGGTTCTTGCGTCTGCTGGTTTGGGAATTTGTTAGCGTCGACTGGTTTTGTCGGTGGACAATAAATGTTATTGATTTCCAGTCGTATCAAGTGCTATTTATAGGAAGACTTGGTCTTCGAATTTTGGTATCAATTCCATACTTAGCAAATATTTCCAGCCTTTCGTTCCTTATCTTTCGAACCCTAGAGCACTGTTCAGCCGTGAGCTTTCCGGTGATTTACCATCGTTCCGTTGGTTGTTTTGGCTCATGCGAGGTAGCGTTGGACTCCTCTTGAGAAGCTCTTCCAATTCATACCAGTTTTAGAATCTGTAATTGGCTAGTCGAGGAACGCGAAGTTGCTGCCGTTCGAGTGTTGTGTCGATTTGGTAGATCTACGTTCTGGTTTTCGGTGAGATCTTGTTTCTAGCCTTAGTTCTTAAGTTTTTATGTAATTGTTGAGGTAATTGGAGCAGCTGGTCGAGTGAGGCTCCCAGCCGTGAGCTTGATTAGCAACCTGTTAGATTTACGTTGTGTATGCCGTGTGTTTAACAGGCTTTTACCAGAGTCTTCGGGATTTCTCGCAGGGTTAGTTGTTGCTCAGTATAAGGTACGGATTTGAGCTTGTTTTACAGCAAAGTTATGGCTTGGATGAATTGTAGTCGCTGGTATGTGGAATTACCGTGCCTACTGGTTGTGTTCTGTTGACAAGTGTGTATGCTATTCGTGTATTTTCTGCGTTGCATATGTTTATATGATTGCATCCCCGCATGTTGCATACACGCATGGTATTCCTTTCCAGTTTTGGTAGTCTTTGTACCATTGTTGCATTGTTATTGTTTTCTTACCAGGATGTGAGGGCGAGCGGCGATACCGCACTCTCATCTCCCTACTGGGATCGTAGCCACCATGAGCCGAGTGGTTAACTACGACAGTTCATGGGCGAGGCAACAGTAGGTTGAGTTGTTTGATGCATCCGGTAAGTGGGTGTAGTATCATGGCGAGTGGCTCACTACCACACTGTGAACACACCCCGTGGCCACTGTACGTTGTCGATGATTCTTGGAGCTATGTTTGAGTTCCTTAGCTCCCTTGTGGGTCGAGTTTTCCATTGTTCCTTGGCGTCTCATGCATAGCACCTGCATTTTATTCCTTTCTGTTATTTCTGTTGTATTATTGCTCTCCGTACTGGGGTTTGACCCCATGTCCCTCCGGGGCTTGGTTTGTTTCTTTTTTGCGTTATTTTCAGGAAACTTAGGTTCTACAGCTGGTCGTGGTTTCAACCCAGCTGGTGGTGCCCCAGGAGGTGGCTAGTGTGTCCCAGTAGCATATAGCATATATATATATATGTATCAGTTAGGCCGTCGTCCCAGAGTTCTCAGTCCAAGTCTTATTCTGATGTCGTGGATACTGTTATTCACATCGAGGAGGGCATGAAGAGTCGTAGTGCGCAGGTGGCGCAGGCAGTGCAGGGTGGTAGGCCCGCTGGTCAGGGAGCTCAGTCGTCCCAAAGTTCTCAGTCCGTGCATTTTCCTCAGCAGCAGCAGCAGGTAGCTCAGCAGTCTGGCCGTCAGAGGTTTCGCCCCCACGGTCAGCAATTCAAGAAGAAGTCCGATTCAGGATCTTCTAGTTCTGGCAGTTCGAGTAGCAGCGGATCTCGGGCGGAGTTTTGTGGTTTTTACGGTGGGAAGCATTCTTCCACGCAGTGTGTTGGTGTGCAGGGTTCCTGCAACCTTTGTGGTCAGTATGGGCACTTTGCGAGAGTGTACCCGACAGCTGGAGCATAGCAGACCACGGCCCAGCCTCAGGGTCGTGGGGGTCAGTCTAGGGGCCGTTCGCAACAGTTTCAGCAACCCCGTTTTGGTGAGGCTCCGTTTAGGCCATTTCAGCAGCCTGGCCCTTCGCGTTTTGGGCAGTCGTCTCAACCTTTCTTTCCAGGACCTCAGCAGGCTCAGGTTAACGCCTTCACGAGAGAACAGGCCAAGGAGACACCGAGCCGGGTGATTGGAGGTACATGTCTTATCTTTGACTTTCCTGCTCGTGTGTTGTTTGACACTGGTGCTTCGCATTCGTTTATTTCTGATTCGTTTGTTGTTGAGCATGGATTGTGTACCGTCCCTTTGCGTGATGTTGTTTCTGTTTCTACCCCTGATGGTGTAAGCTTGTGTTCGCAAGAGATTTTGTTGGATGGTGTGCTGCGGTTTGGTGAGCATGCCTTGTTAGCGAATTTGATCCGTTTGATGCTTTTGGATTTCGATTGTATAGTTGGGATGGATGTGTTGTCCAACTACAGGGCCTCCGTGGATTGCTTCCATGGGATTGTGCGCTTTAGGACTTTGTCTGGCGAGAAGTGGGACTTCTACGGCCAGGACTCGAGATCGAAGATTCCGTTGGTCTCCGCGATGGAGATGTTTAGCTTGTTATCTTTGGGGAATGCTGGCTTTATGATCTACGCTTTGGATGCGTCTTCTTCTTCTAGTGTTCAGCTTAGTGACGTTCCCGTGGTGCGACAATTCCCCGACGTGTTTCCGGAGGAGATTCCTGGTTTTCCTCCGAGGCGGGAGATAGACTTCAGCATAGAGTTGGTGCCTGGCACAGCTTCAATTTCTCGTGCCCCGTATCGTCTAGCGCTTGCGGAGTTGAGAGAACTCAAGGTTCAGTTAGATGACTTGCTGGAGAAGGGTTTCATCCGCCCTAGTATGTCACCGTGGGGAGCGCCCATTTTGTTTGTAAAGAAGAAGGATGGCTCAATGCGGATGTGCATTGATTTTCGTCAGTTGAATAAAGCCACCGTGAAGAATAAGTACCCGTTGCCGAGAATTGATGATCTGTTTCCCAGTTGACCCAGAAGGATAAGCGGTTTGTTTGGACTGAGCAGTGTGAGAATGCTTTTCAACTGCTCAAGGAGAAGTTAACTACTGCACCTGTGTTGTCTTTGCCGTCCGGATCAGGTGGTTTTGTTGTTTGTTCTGACGCTTCGCTAACTGGATTGGGTTGTGTGTTGATGCAGAATGGTAGAGTCATTGCGTATGCCTCGTGGCAGTTGAAACCGCACGAGACTCGTTACCCAGTTCATGATTTGGAGTTAGCAGCGGTGGTCTTTGCGTTAAAGATCTGGCGTCACTACCTGTATGGTGAGAAGTTTATGGTGTACTCCGACCACAAGAGTTTGCAGTATCTGTTTTCGCAGCCTGACTTGAACATGAGACAGCGTAGGTGGATGGAGTTGCTTAAGGATTTTGACTGTGAGATTAAATACCAGCCTGGGAAGTCGAACGTAGTAGCTGATGCTTTGAGCAGAAAGGTTAGTGAGATGCTTGCGTCGTTGTACATCTCTAAGGATCAAGAGCATCTTAACACTACGGGTTGGAGATTCTACCCGGCTGAGGATTGCGTGATGGTTTCATCTTTCCAAGTGGAACCGCAGATTGCTTCTAGCATCCGAGCAGCTCAGAGGACCGATCCTTCAATCCACGAGTTGAAGATGAAAGTCTGAGCTGGCGAACTTGAGGACTATTCTGTCTCGTCCGATGGTTGTTTGCGTTTCCGGGGCAGGTTGGTTGTGCCCAATTTTATTGATTTGAAGGAAGAGATCCTTCTAGAAGCGCACTGTAGCAGACATAGTGTTCATCCTGGTGCACGGAAGATGTACCATGCTTTGAAGCCGCACTTTTGGTGGGCTGGCCTGAAGAGCGATGTTGCTGGTTTTGTCACTCGTTGTTTGAATTGCCAGATGGTAAAGGTCGAAAGGATGAGACCTGGTGGTCTGTTGCAGAGTTTAGAGGTGCCCCAATGGAATTGGGAGCACATTGCGATGGATTTCGTAACGCATTTGCCTCGTTCCAGCCGAGGGTGCGATGCTGTTTGGGTAGTTGTAGACCGTTTGTCTAAGTCTGCACATTTCATTCCCTATTGGATGACCTTTTCGTTGAAGAAGATGGCGAAGCTGTACGTTGATTTTGTTGTTAGATTGCATGGTGTGCCTGTTTCAATCGTGTCTGACCGAGATCCGAGGTTTACTTCCAGATTTTGGAAGAGTTTACAGACAGCTTTGGGCACTAGATTGGCTATGAGTACCGCGTATCATCCCCAGACAGATGGCCAATCTGAGCGGACTATCCAGACGTTAGAGGATATGTTGCGCGCTGTTGTGTTGGATTTCGGAGGTAGTTGGCAATTTCAATCGTGTCTGACCGAGATCCGAGGTTTACTTCCAGATTTTGGAAGAGTTTACAGACAGCTTTGGGCACTAGATTGGCTATGAGTACCGCGTATCATCCCCAGACAGATGGCCAATCTGAGCGGACTATCCAGACGTTAGAGGATATGTTGCGCGCTGTTGTGATTGAGATTTCGTTGGAATGAATCGATAAATAGAGGTTTTGCTGGTTTAAGATCTCTATTTGAGTGTTTGAGTTGCATTTTCGGGTTCCTTTTCGTGTGTTGAACAATTCTGGAGATTTTGTATTTTTTTTCGCATATTTGAGGTACCTGCTGGATGACGTGTCAGCTGGTTTGGAGAGCTAGCGACTGGTCGGTGGCAAAACCAGTCGAAGCGTGTTTTCGCTCGAGATTCTTGAAACGCCGTCGTTTGGATGTTGCGTCTGGTACCAGCTGGTAGATCGCGTTTGAGTTCCTGCTGGTCGATCAGCAGATGTAGAGGTCAACGCGGGTCAACTTTCCTGTAGCTCGAAGAGTATGCGTCGTCGTTTCGTTGTTGCGACTGGGAGTCCAGCTGCGAGTGAGTTTGGACGCTATTACTTGCTGCTGGTATTTCGCGAGAGTTTGCGACTGGATGACGTCAGTGGAGCGACGTCGTTCGAATTAGTTGCAACGCTGCGTTTTGAGGTTGCGACTGGATCCAGCAGAGAGAGAGAAGAGTTGCGTTGTTTTGTCTTGCGACTGGATACCCAGCTGCTGGTTTAGTGTGCGACGTCGTTTGAGTAAGTTGGTGCGACGCAGTTTTGAGAACCAGCCGTTAGTCATTTTAGCGATGGTTGTATAGATCAGCTGTTGGTTCTTGCGTCTGCTGGTTTGGGAATTTGTTAGTGTCGAATGGTTTTGTCGGTGGACAATAATTGTTATTGATTTCCAGTCATAGCAAGTGCTATTTATAGGAAGACTTGGTCTTCGAATTGTGGTATCAATTCCATACTTAGCAAATATTTCCAGCCTTTCGTTCCTTATCTTTCGAACCCTAGAGCACTGTTCAGCCGTGAGCTTTCCGGTGATTTACCGTCGTTCCGGTGGTTGTTTTGGCTCGTGCGAGGTAGCGTTGGACTCCTCTTGAGATGCTCTTCCAATTCATACCAGTTTTAGAAGCTGTAATTGGCTAGTCGAGGAACGCAAAGTTGCTGCCGTTCGAGTGTTGTGTCGATTTGGTAGAGCTACGTTCTGGTTTTCGGTGAGACCTTGTTTCTAGCCTTAGTTATTAAGTTTTTATGTAATTGTTGAGGTAATTGGAGCAGCTGGTCGAGTGAGGCTCCCAGCCGTGAGCTTGATTAGCAACCTGTTAGATTTACGTTGTGTATGCCGTGTGTTTAACAGGCTTTTACCAGAGTCTTCGGGATTTCTCGCAGGGTTAGTTGTTGCTCAGTATAAGGTACGGATTTGAGCTTGTTTTACAGCGAATTTATGGCTTGGATGAATTGTAGTCGCTGGTATGTGGAATTGCCGTGCCTGCTGGTTGTGTTCTGTTGAGAAGTGTGTATGCTATTCGTGTATTTGCTGCGTTGCATATGTTTATATGCTTGCATCCCCGCATGTTGCATACACGCATGGTATTCCTTTCCAGTTTTGGTAGTCTTTGTACCATTGTTGCATTGTTATTGTTTTCTTACCAGGATGTGAGAGCGAGCGGCAATACCGCACTCTCATCTCCCTACTGGGATC
>KV004087.1:183541-194679 GCA_001598015.1 Dorcoceras hygrometricum | reverse complement strand
TTGTTCCTTGGCGTCTCATGCATAGCATCTGCATTTTATTCCTTGCTGTTTATTTCTGTTGTATTATTGCTCTCCGTACTGGGGTTTGACCCCATGTCCCTCCGGGACTTGGTTTGTTTCTTTGTTGCGTTATTTTCAGGAAACCCAGGTTCTACAGCTGGTCATGGTTTCAACCCAGCTGGTGGTGCCCCAGGAGGTGGCTAGTGTGTCCCAGTAGCATATAGCATATATATATATATGTATCAGTTAGCCAGGGGGATGCCATGCGCTTTGTTGTTGTACCCGTAGGGGAATATGATACATGTTGGACTTATGTATGCTTTGTTGTTGAATGTTTATGATTTGGGAACTTATTTTAAGTATTGTTGTATTTTAAATTATATGTTTAAAACCGTCGGGCCTAAAAGCGAAAATTTTACCCACTTTTTGATAGCTTCCGCATGTGTTTATCTGTTGTGAGCACGAGGCCTGACATTGGTTGAGTGCGAGGAGTTATTGCAGTTGCTGGCTGTCGGATCGAGTTTGTAAAAGGGGTTGTATAAATCAAATCTTCTAGTAAAAATTCTTCCCGTTGAGGAATAAGGTGAGACGTAGGAGATTCAGCTCCGAACTTACAAAAACAAATCTCTTGATTACTTATCTTTTACATTCACGCACTTAACTATTAACTGTTGAATCATGTTCTATCCGCATAAAATAAAATTATTACACGAGAAAACATCAATAATTGAGAACCCTCTAAGCTGGTAACTCGGCTTAGAGGTTTGCGTCGAGCAGTAAAATCTTTTGAAACGGTTTTTTAAACAAAATTAGAAAATGAGTTAATTCACCCCCCTAAACTCCCGAGCTTGTTTTTTGATCACAATTGGTATCATAGCTTGGATCTCAGTGTTTGAACTGTTTGTTAATTAAATATGTCAATTTCTCACAACAAGATTCCTATGTTTTCCAAGGAGTTATACGACTTCTGGAAGATGCGGATGCAGGCGCATCTAGCAGCACAAAATGATGACATGTGGTTCGTAATAACTGACAAGCCCATAAAGATAATGAAAATGAACACAGTTGTGGCTATAACTTCAGGCGCACCTCAGTGCATAGATAAACCCAGATTGGAGTGGACCTTTGAGGATAAGAATAAAGCCAATCAGGATAATGTCGCCAAGGACATATTATACAAAATGCTAGACAAAAATATGTTTAGCAAAATCCAGACGTACGCAGCTGCAATAGAAATCTGGGAGAAGCTGACCCAGATATGTGAGGGAAATGAAGAAACAAAAGAAAACTAGTTTACTGTGGCCCTCCAAAAGTTCGAACTGATCAGGATGTAGCCTAATGAAACCATGGCAGAGTTTGATGAACGGTTTAGACTAGGGAAAGAATATAGCAACAGGGAGCTGGCCCTGAAGGTTATGAGAGAACTTCCCAAGGAATGGGATGTGAAAATGATGGCTTATGAGTTCGAGCTAGAAACGAGAGCGGAATCTGAGCCATCTACTTCTCAACCAACCAGAGCTCTCACTGCTACAATTCCAGAACATATTCCTTGTTCTCCAAGCTTCAGATCAGTAGAGGATATGAGAAAGGATGCTATGTCGTTGTTCATTAAGAAATTCAGGAAATTTATGTGGAATTATAATCCGAAACCCTACTCTTTTGACTCTCCAAAAACTAATTTTAGTTCTCCTTCTGATGACAAATGTTATAACTATGGCAGGTCTGGTCACTTCATGGCTGATTGCAGGAAGCCAAAACTGGATGTGAAGAAGTGACAATATCGCAACACTAGCAAGGACAAAAGTAGAAGAAACTCTATCGAAATAAGAGAACTGAGAAAACAATGGTTGTCGAGGAGAAGAAAAGTGCTAGAGCTGATTCAGATTCAGAAGAATCCAGCTCTGGAACATCCTCATGTAGCGAAAGAGAGGATGAAGTACAGTGTCTAATGCTGATGACACTGATGAGGTATTTTATTTTTCTAATCTTGAATTAACACGTGAATACCTTGTTATAGCACTAAATTACATGGTCCAAGAGTACAAGAAGCTTTCTCAATCATTCGAGGAAATGAAAGCCGAAAAAGAGAGCTATGCTAATAAAGCTGAGCTGGTTAGCTCAAGCAATATTCAAGCTACTCTAAGTAAGCTTGAATCTGAGAATGAGGAACTGAGAAGCAAGTCCAAGGAGATGCTTAATGAGAAAAAGCGATTGGCTGATATAATAAGCTCCTGGACCAGATCTTCTGCTTCCCAGGATAAGCTGCATGGATCTGTGAAGTCATCTGCTGACAAAACCGGATTAGGATACAAAAGCAATGAAAGCAATACAGCAGAAAAAAGTTGTACCCCAAAGCTGGAAAGGACAAAGTTTAAAACCATAAATTTTGTAAAATCCAGCATGGGATAGCTTATAGAGGCACAATCTGGTGAAACTATTATAGCAGCTGAGCCTTCGATATGGAAAGGAAGATATAGCGGGCTGGGGTATACTGTTCCTGAGAAGTCTTGGGAAAGCTGGCTCAGAAAAAGAGTTGAACAGATGCGGGGAAAATCCAAATCTGGTGTTAAAAAGCCAAGCTAGTTTTCTCGACCCTACGAAGGACAGGAAGTATAGGCCCCGATATAAGAAGCCCAGATCACAAGGCCAACATGATGCGTATCAAACTCACAACAGTTCAAAGGACACACACGGACCACACACATGGTTTGATCCACACTCTGGTAAATGGGTTAAGATTATCCAAGTGTGGGTCTCGAAGGGTCTAATCAAACCTGGACCCAAATAGACGCAAGGGTACCAAAATTTTGCATTCTTTGTGATTGCAGGAACAGCAGGTATCAAATTTGAAGAAATCAACATGGTATCTAGACAGAGGCTGTGCGAGTCATATGACTAGCGATTCCAAGCTGTTAAAAGATATCAAGCAATGCAATAGACCCAAGATCACCTTTGCTGATAATTCAAACGGTAACACCATGGGTAAGGGTAAGCTTACCCATGGTAACTTTACTGTCAACAACTTTGTACTTGTCGAGAACTTGTGCTATAACTTGATAAGTATCAATCAATTGTACGACAGTAATTACTCTGTTAAATTTCCAAAGCACACGTGCACCGTTTTGAATCTGGAACGTCTGGCTGTGCTGGTAGGTTATCGATCTGGAAATACCTACAAAGTTGACTGGTCAGATCAACCGCAAATAGAAAAAACATGCCTATTAATTGATTCTTCCAAGAGTTGGTTATGACATCAGCGGATGAATCATCTTAACTTCAAAACAATTGCCAATTTGATTAAGCGTGAGTTAGTCCATGGTTTTCCCAAATTAAACTTTTCAAAAGATAAGATTTTCTCTGCATGTCAGCTTGGTAATCATTTAAAATCTACATTCAAAATTAGAGGCAGTAATAAAACCTCACCAAAGCTGGATCTTTTACATATGGATCTTTTGATCCAATACCCGTAACCAGCTTAGGAGGAATGAAGTACACTCTTGTCATAGTTGATGATTTTTCAAACTTTACTTGGGTGTTGTTTTTGACTCCAAAGATCAAATTGCCGACCAACTTATCAAGCTTTTGAAACGTTTATAAAATGAGCAATATTGTAATGTCAACCAGATTAGGAGTGACAGAGAAACATAGTTTTTGAATTTTAAAATTTCCTCCTATCTGGGTGTCATTGGTGATCCAATACCCGTAACCAGCTTAGGAGGAATGAAGTACACTCTTGTCATAGTTGATGATTTTTCAAACTTTACTTGGGTGTTGTTTTTGACTCCAAAGATCAAATTGCCGACCAACTTATCAAGCTTTTGAAACGTTTATAAAATGAGCAATATTGTAATGTCAACCAGATTAGGAGTGACAGAGAAACATAGTTTTTGAATTTTAAAATTTCCTCCTATCTGGGTGTCATTGGAAGAAAACATGAGTTGAGTGCAGCTATAACACCTCAGAAAAACGGGTTAGCTGAGCGTCGAAATATAACTTTAAAAGAAGCTGCTACAACTATGATTGCTGATTCCTGTTGGGTAATCGGTGGCGGATCCGGATCCCACTTCCCGGGGCGCAGCGGAAGAACAAAATTTGCCCGGAAAGTGTTCAATACATTCGATATAATCTACAAACATTCATAGGGTGTTCGTAGATGGTTACCTTGATGGCGTCTAGGAGCCTGGCTCCGACCAGTTTCTCGAGGAAACCGGCACTTCAAACTGTAGGCGGCGGTAGATCGTCAATCAGGTCCACGACCAGATTCAATCTTCCTCCAATCAGCCTGCACAAGAAAGCTTATGGATTTGCCACGGACGGAATCACCTCGTCGCGGTGATCGAAACAAGTCCGATCACGAAGCGGGCGGCGGCACACGACGGAGCAAGGCGGCGGCGGCGTGAGGCTTTAGAGGAGGGGGCGGCGGCCAACTAGGGAGTCTAGGGTTTGTGTGAGTTGTGTTATGTCAACTGCAACAAGCTCCTCTACGAATGATAGTTGACAGCTTCGCTTCTGATTTTTCTTCCCTTTGATTGTTGTCTTCTTTTGATTAATCTTTTCTGTGCAACAACAACGCTCTGGTCAGCCACCTCTTCAATGGCGTTCATCTCGTATATAAGCCTCTGTTCAAATTAAATCCGTTGTACACAAATTCTTCCCGTTTGAAATGTGTTCTGTAAAGTACCGACATGGATTGTCCTTTGTGTCCTTTATTTTGCAGGCCTTTTTGTCGTCTTCAACATTTGAAATAAGCTCAGCAGTTGACATCCAGCTTTAGTAAATCTTCATAATGTAATTCGTCAACTGCTTCGCTACTGGTTGTATCTTCAAATACTGCGTCTGGATACTTTGACGACTGGATTCTTTGCGCCTGGTTGCAACTCTTCACTACGTATGCTTTTCCTATGCCTGGATTTCCTGCGACTGGATAAGCAAAACACTGTAGCCTGCGACTGGGTGCATTGTAGCCTGCGACTGGTATACTCTGCGACTGGTACCTTGCGACTGGTACCTTGCGACTGGTACCTTGCGACGGGTACCTTGCGACTGGTATCTTGCGACTGCTGGTTATCAATGCAAAGAGCATCTGCTGAATCTTAGCGCGAAGGCAAAACGCTGTCGTATCTATTTATCCTAACGACATCGTTTTGCTATCGCTAACTTCAAGTACCAACTGCTGGTTGCACTGTAGCTCTCTGCTGATTGCTGACGTCACTGCTGACTTCATCAACACTGGTCCAGCTCTTGCGCTTCTCTTCACAACTGCTGATTGTGATGACATCACTGCTGATGTCATCATCGCTGATTCCAGATCTCTCTTCACATCGACGTCTGGTTTTTGTTCTTCACAACTGGTTCCAGACTTCTACTGTTCATCTTCTTCTTCGAATCTTTCTCTAGCCTTTAGCGAATATCACAGCTGCTGGTCTAAATTGGCCTCCGCCTGATTACGAAAAACTGACTCAACTTTGGACGTCTCCATTGCTAATCCAGCTTCCGTCTAAATGATAAGCCAAAACAGCTGTGAACTTTATCTTGTAAACCATCGACTGGACAAATTTAGCTTCGCGAATTCTTTCTTCGATAGCTAGCATCTGTACACTAAGTAGATTTGTTAGAAACACAATAATAAGTTTTGTGTAATTCAAAATTCAATCTGGATCTATTGACACGGATCCATCAATCTCTCCCTTTTTGATTTACACAAAACTTTAAATAATGAATGCATGTTCTAACAATTCTCTCCCTTTTGTTGGGAATCAAAAAGAGATCGAAAGATGGTCTTCCCGAAATTTAAATCAAAGCTCTCCTTACACTGTCACAACAAAAACAACGTGACAACAAGATTTTTGATTTTGAAATCGAAAAACATTTTGGGAAGAACCGTATGCGGCAGTATGCTATAATTTTGAAAAACACGATTGAAACAAAACTAAAAACTGATCCATAAACAGATAGCTCAAATTAATAAAGACAAAGACGCCACTCTCCCTGTCTTTTATAATATAAGCTCAAATCATTTTAAAAGAAAATGAAGCACCAGCTGATATTCCACATAACAGAAGTAAACTTTTGAATAGTCTCGTATGCTTTTAACAAAGATATAAACATGTGCTACTGAGTCACTTACATATGAAGAACCAGACAGAAAATGTGACATATAAAAGCTCAGATTTTTATTCTCCTATTTCTTCCAATGTGCTTGTCACCGAGCCTCACTCCAGGTGATCTTACAGCACAACAAAAATAGAATCTTGGCATCGGCACGGAACTCGCGCATTCCGTGACGGTTCATCAAGAGAAAACAAGTTCTATATTATAACAAATCATTTTCATCTGGCCTTCATAAAATAAGCTTCTCAAAAACAGTTAAAAATATTTTAATACATAGCACATGAGTTTTAAAATAAGTGCTCGTTAAAGAACAACCTACTCTGATACCACTTGTTAGGACCGGTTAAAGACATAGCAGCGCTGCTTTGAAATATTTAATTAAAATTTTGCGCTGCTATTCAAAAGATGAGGTGCAATACCTCTGGTTCTTGAACACTAAAAACAGAGCACCGGAGACAGATCTGGTATGAATTAAAATCATGCGGAAAACACCAGAACTGAATCCTAATATTTTAAAACAACTTTGCGCAAACAGATTTCTGTAAAATCAGCATATGAAATCTGTTTGCTATGTGCTAGTGTGATGTCTGTTATGCGTGATAAATTAAATGTGCAAGTGCTGAATGAATAACATAATACAGTACTTCAATCGATTTTTTTATGGAAGTTCGGACTTCAATGTCCTACGTCTCCCCTTCTTCGTCCTCGGAAGGTTCCACTAGAAGATATGATCTATACATCGTGTACAGACCCGATCCCGCAACCAGCAGCTGCGAGAACTCGTAGACTCTACCAGCCCTCGGCTGTTCACTCAGAACTTGTTTAACGTCTCTGTTCAAAGACTACATACACAGAGTTTAACGTCATCGTGTTTGGACGGTAACTGATTGTGAATTGGTTTTGATATTCATTCACTAATGAATGTGAATGAATCTCTGTGCGTGAGATTTTTACAATGAAGCGCTCAACTCTCTGTTTCTCTATTCCTCACACACTAGGGAAAATTGCTTCTACAAAAGCTGATTATAGCTCAGCTTTCAACTGCAATAAGCTCCTCTACGAATGATGGTTGACAGCTTCGCTTCTGATTTTTCTTCCCTTTGATTGTTGTCTTCTTTTGATTAATCTTTTCTGTGCAACAACAACTCTCTGGTCAGCCACCTCTTCAATGGCGTTCATCTCGTATATAAGCCTCTGTTCAAATTAACTCCATTGGACACAAATTCTTCCCGTTTGAAATGTGTTCTGTAAAGTACCGACAGGGATTGTCCTTTGTGTCCTTTCTTTTGCAGGCCTTTTTGTCATCTTCAACATTTGAAATAAGCTCAGCAGTTGACATCCAGCTTTAGTAAATCTTCATAATGTAATTCGTCAACTGCTTCGCTACTGGTTGTATCTTCAAATACTGCGTCTGGATACTTTGACTACTGGATTCTTTGCGCCTGGTTTCAACTCTTCACTACGTCTGCTTTTCCTGCACCTGGATTTCCTGCGACTGGATAAGCAAAACACTGTAGCCTGCGACTGGGTGCATTGTAGCCTGCGACTGGTTCATCATCTTGCGACTAGTATACTCTGCGACTGGTACCTTGCGACTGGTATCTTGCGACTGGTACCTTGCGACTGGTACCTTGCGACTGGTATCTTGCGACTACTGTTTATCAACGCAAAGAGCATCTGCTGAATCTTAGCGCGAAGGCAAAACGCTGTCGTATCTATTTAACCAAACGACATCGTTTTGCTATGGCTAACTTCAAGTACCAACTGCTGGTTGCACTGTATCTCTCTGCTGATTGCTGACGTCACTGCTGACTTCATCAACACTGATCCAGCTCTTGCGCTTCTCTTCACAACTGCTGATTGTGATGACATCACTACTGATGTCATCATCGTTGATTCCAGATCTCTCTTCACATCGACGTCTGGTTTTTGTTCTTCACAACTGGTTCCAGACATCTACTGTTCATCTTCTTCTTCGAACGTTTCTCTAGCCTTTAGCGAATATCTCAGCTGCTGGTCTAAATTGGCCTCCGCCTGATTACGAACAACTGACTCAACTTTGGACGTCTCCATTGCTAATCCAGCTACCGTCCAAATGATAAGCCAAAACAGCTGTGAACTTTATCTTGTAAACCATCGACTGGACAAATTTAGCTTCGCGAATTCTTTATTCGATAGCTAGCATCTGTACACTAAGTAGATTTGTTAGAAACACAATAATAAGTTTTGTGTAATTCAAAATTCAATCTGGATCTGTTGACACAGATCCATTAGTATTTTTTGACACTGGAGCATCACATTCATTTATTGCTGATGCATTTGTGCTTGAGAATGGTTTGCATACCACATCTTTGTGTGATGTTGTGTCTGTTGCGACTCCTGCCGGCACGACCCTGTACTCCAACGAGATTTTGTTGAATGGCATTCTTAGGTTTGGTGAGAACGTGTTGGTAGCGAATCTGATCAGGTTAGTGATGTGGGATTTCGATTGCATTGTGGGAATGGACGTGTTTTCTAGCTATAGGGCCACCGTGGACTGTTTCCATGGCGTTGTGCGTTTTAGGCCATAGTCTGGCGAGAAGTGGGACTTCTATGGCCTCGATTCCCGATAAAATATTCCCTTGGTCTCTGCGATGGATATTTTTAACCTTATGTCCTTGGAGAATGCTGGATTCATGATCTATGCCATGGACACATCCTTTTCGTCATGTGTGGAGCTTAGCGATATCCTGTTGCTCGAGATTTCCCTAATGTGTTCCCCGAGGATATTCCTGGCTTTCCTCCGAGAAGGGATATCGACTTCAGCGTTGAGTTTGTAACTGGTAATCATCGGTAAAGGTGATGAAGTATGTGTGACCGTACTTAGTACCAATGCTAAGTGGGCCACACACATCAGTATGGATCAAATCCAATAGGCCTTGGGTACGTTCACGCTTGCCCTTGAAGGATTTTTTAGTCATCTTTCCCTTGAGACAAGACTCACAAGTCGGTAGGGAGTTAATGTCTGACAAATCAAACATGTCACTCCTAACTAACTTGTTCATCCTTCTTAGAGAAATATGACCTAGCCTAGCGTGCCAAAGTTGTGCTGGGTTCAAGCTATCGCGTTTCCTTTTAATTGTTGTTGTATGTGTTTCCACATCGCGATTTGGAACTGGTTTTAATTTTAAGGTGTACAGATCGTTTTCGCGTTCCCCAATACCAATCAAACATTCATTCTTGTATATATTGCAAATCGAATTAGCAAAAACACAAGAATATCCATCACTATCAAGCATAGAAACAGAAATAATGTTCTTTATTAATTCAGGAACAAATAAAACATCTTTCAATAACAACTTAAAATTTGACGATAGAAATAAATAGACATCTCATATAGCTACTGCAGCAACTCTTGCTCCATTGCCCAGCCTGAAGTGGGTCTCACCCTCTCTAAGACGTCGGCTTCTTGTCATCACCTGCAAATCATTGAATATATGAGATCCACATCCAGTATCAAGTACCCAAGAAGTCGAATTAAGAGACATATTTATTTCGATATAGAACATACCTTTTGCAGTTCGCAACTGCTCGATGTACTACTTGCAGTTCCTCCTCCAATGCCCAGGCTTGTGGCAGTGGTGGCAAACATCCTCAGATTTATTTGGCTTTGAAATCCTTGCCTTTGGATTCTTGGCGGGCTTTTTCTCCTTCGCAGGGGCAGAACGTTTCTTACCCTTGCGTGTGGGCCCCTTCTTCGCAGAGGAAGAAGAGCCCATAAAGAGGACGGGATTGTCCTTCTTTATGGTCCCCTCGAACACGACAAGCATGTTCACCACCTCTTCAAGGGTGGCTGCCAGCCTGTTCATGTTGAAGTTGACCACAAAGGGGTCGAATGCAGCGGGTAGTGAGAGGAGAAGCACATCCACAGACAGCTCGTGTGGAAGTGTGATATCAAGGCCCGCCAGCTTTTCAACGAGCCCAATCATACGAACCCCATGCTCGTGGACCGAAGTCCCATCGCGCATGCGGCTCGTCATAAGCTCCTTGACAGCGGTGAACCTCTCATGTCGAGAGTTCTTCCCATACAGTTCCTCGAGATGAAAGAGTATGTCAGCAGCATACTTCGTCTTCTCAAAGCATCGTTGCATTTCGTTTGAAATCGATGCCATCACATAGCATCGAGTCTTAAGCACGTCGTCCCACCATTGTTGAAGCGTAGTCAGCTCCTCAGGGCTGATATCGGTAGGGGCTTCCTTCGAAGGGCTCTTCTCTATCGTATAAAGAAGTTTCTCCAAAGCCAACACAATGTTGAGGTTTCGAAGCCAGTCTTGGTAGTTCAGACCGGTGAACTTGTTGCTATCCATTATAGCAGCAAGTGGGTTTTTGATCGAAGACATTATAAATGCAGTTATACTGAAAAGAAAAACAGACATGCATCAATAACTATATATGAAGAACGCTAAGACATAAAACAAGGTCATTTAGTTTCATGAATTACCCTCCCACTATTTTAACGATTTCACCACCCTCTAATGATAAAACAAGTTTCCTTCACACGGAGTCCAATCAAGCGATCATGGTCCCGAATAATATCAGCCAACCATGACCCCCAAAAGGTAGAACCCAATTGCAACCGGTGCAACCTCCATGTATTTTACCTCACGTCCAGTAAGGGCCCAATAATATGACGCCGATTACTATCACGTGTCAAGATGACCCATCAATGTTGAGTCGTGAAGGACGGTCCCCTTAACGTCCCCAATAAAATGAGACAACGTTAAAGGGAGTTCCAACCGACTCACAACAGGTGTCAATGGCATGTACAGCTTTCTGGCATACATAACCCCCTCAATAATATGAGCCGGGCCATGTATGCGGGTAGCATCGACGTACACCCATTGTTGATGGAAGGTAGGGATAATTTAAACAGATTTAAATTACTTTAGTTTATCGAATAAACTTTTAATCTTGATATTAGTTTTAAATCATATTTAAAACGAGGGATTTTATTTTTGAAAATTTGGTCTCAACAATTATTTTAAATC
>KV004087.1:147549-180572 GCA_001598015.1 Dorcoceras hygrometricum | reverse complement strand
CTGGGGACCATTTGTTGCCAAAGTCATAACTTTAAACTTTTCATAAACATAATCTTTCTGCTCTTTCTCTCTTTCGTAAATCTGTTTTATTTCTTTCTAGTACGATTTACTGGTTTTTGGTTGTTCAATGATGTTCTGGAACACTTCGAGAATTCTCTGTAATACTTGCGAAGATGAAAACTGAATAAAAGCTCTACTTGAATCTGTCGATTGAATCAAATAAATCTTTCGAATCGAAGTGGAAATGAATAAGGAATCTGATTCTGAAATTTCGCTATCAGTTGTAAAAGAACAGGAAAATGAACAGGTAACATCTGACTGAACATAGCGTTACAAGGAAGAAGAAACAATTCAGCTGTAAGGATATCCGCTAACATTGAAACAGATGTGTTAAATGAAACGATGTCGTTAGCGTAAGAAACAGACGTGGCTTGTGATACTGTTTGAATAGTGAACAGCTGTAACTATGAAATAGTATTGGTCAAATCAGACGTCAACACAACTTAAACAAAGGCTTTCAGGTGTTGAACAAACCAACAGCTGATACAAACTAAAGTAACAGCTGAATACGAAACAATGCAACAGCTTACAACAGTTGAACAAGAACAATGTAACAGGTGGTTACGAACAAATGCAACAGCTGATTACGAAACAATGCAACAACTGAAAATGAACAGTGCAACTGCTGGATACATCACTATAGTGCAACAGCTGATGAACAAACTAACAGCTGATGACTCAACAATACAACAGCTGTTTACAAAAAAACTGATGCAACAGGTGATGAACATTAAAACCAACAACTGATATAAGAAATTCTCAAAACCAAAAGCTGACTTTAAACTTGGTGTTGCACATCAAAACGACAGCTACGCTATCAGCTGTTATCTATCAAACCAGAATTTATACTGATTCGATTAACAACATCCGATTACATAACGTCCAATTCTGATATTACAAACCAATGAAAGGAAGAACATTCATAAACATATTTGAATCAAACTCGAATCCTCAGTATCCCTATTTTTTGAAAAACGCTTGGAAGCATAAAAACATCATTTTGAACCCAATATTTCTTTCCTTGATCATGCGTAAATCATTTTAAACATGAATTCAACATATCTTAAACATACAGGCAAGCAGATCGATAAAATGAATAAAATCAATATAAGCTTTAAACGGTGTAGCAAGGATCAACTTTTACTTGCCTTAACAAAGCTTTGCAACCGTGGTTAATTCCGGCATAATCTTCTTCCTGAGCAATACACGAACTCCTATGGAAAATATTTTGAAGAACACTAAAGATTTTCTTTGCAAATGATAATGATCTTTCTTTCAAAACAGATATTTATATGGAAGGGATTAGTGGCAAGGTGCTATGTTTTCAAATCATGACACACTTCAACCAAGTTGTGAAATTTTAGTAAAATTCCCTTCATATCATCTAAATTTGTAAAACAGCAAACCTTTTTTTCAAAAGAAAAGATTTGTCCTCCTTAAAGATATTTTCAATCTATTTAAACCTGCTCATGTATCGCTCTTGGAGTCATCTGCTGGAATCAGCCGCGAAGCATCTTATTTTTCTGAAATCAATGAAATCAGCAAATGCATAACATTTAAAATTGCCATTTTGGCCCATGAAATTAATAAAATACATAAATGTGGTCTTATGGATTTTTGGGGCGTTACAACTCTACCCTCCTTATTGAGATTTCGTCCTCGAAATTTTTACGTACCAAATAAATGTGGTTAAAGGGAAAGCATATCAGCTTCTGTTTCCCAAGTTGCTTCTCGCTCCGACTGATTAGACCATTGTATCTTAACCATAGGAATACTACGGTTTCTTAGTTTTCTAATTTCTTGGAGGAGAATTCTTTCTGGTCTTTCTTCATAGCTTAAATCTGATGCTAATTGAATTTGCTCATAACTTAGCACATGAGAAGGGTTGGGAATATATTTCCTCAAAGCTGATACATTGAAAACATTATGCACTGCTGACAATTGTGGAGGCAGTGCTAATCGATAGGCGAGCATTCCTATCTTCTCTAAGATCTCATATGGTCCAATATACGTTGGACTCAGCTTTCCTTTCTTCCCAAAACGCATTACTCCTTTCATTGGAGCAATTCTCAAAAATACGTGATCACCCACTTCAAAATTCAGTTCCCTTATTTAATTATCTGCATAACTTTTCTGTCGGCTTTGAGCAGCTTTCGTTCTTTCTCTTATCCTTCTAACAGCTGTTGTTGTTTGCTCCACTACGTCTGGTCCTAAACCAGCTCTTTCACCAACTTCATCCCAATGGAGTGGTGTTCTACACTTTCGACCGTAGAGAGATTCATATGGAGCCATCTAAATCGAAGCCTGGAAACTTATTATAGGCGAACTATACTAGTGGCAACTTCAGATCCCAGCTTTCTGAAAAATTCACAATACGTGCTCTGAGCAAGTCTTCTAAAATTTGAATCACCCTTTCAGATTATCCATCGATCTGGGGGTGAAACGCAGTGCTAAAGGTAAAGTTTGTACCCATAGCTCTATGAAAACTTTTCCAAAAAGCTGATGTGAACTTTGGATCCCTATCTGATACAATAGAAATTGGAACACCATGAAGACTCACTATTTCCTTAACATACAAATCCGTGTATCTGCTCACCTCATATGTTGTTTTGACTGGTAAGAAATGAGCAGACTTAGTGAGTCTATCAATTATAACCCAGATGGAGTTATATCCTTGAACAGTTCTTGGTAAACCATCACAAAATCCATCGCTATACACTCCCACTTCCATTCTGGAATGGAATGGCTTCAATAATCCAGTCGGTCGCTGATGTTCAGCATTCACCAGCTGACACGTCAAACATTCAGCTAAAAATCTAGAAACATCCCTCTTCATTCCTGGCCACCAGTACAACTTCTGGAGGTCCTTATACATTTTAGTACTTCCGGGATGTACTGAGTATGGAGCTGTATGAGCTTCTTTCAAAATATCAGCTCTCAAATCATATACTTGGGGTACCCAAATTCTCCCTAGGTATCTAACTACGCTAGCTAGATTGAGTTGATTCGGAGTAGGATGAAAGCTGCTCAAGATCGACATGCTAGCTATTCTAATAAGAGACGCCGACCTTTGTAATTTGAAGTTGGTGATCGAGTATTTCTCAAAGTTTCTCCTTTCAAGAGTGTGATGAGATTCAGATTGAAAGGTAAAGTGGCTCCTAGATTTATTGGTCTCTTTGAGATTGTTGAGAGGATTGGACAGTTGGCTTATAGATTGAGGCTGCCTGATGAGTTAGCAGCAATGCATGATGTGTTTCATGTGTCAATGTTGAGAAATATGAAACATATCCATCCCATGTGTTGAGGACTGATGAAGTAGAGCTGGATTCTACTTGAGCTATGTTGAGTATCCAGTGCAGATTCTGGATAGGAAGGAGAAGCAGTTGAGGAATAAGATAATTCCGTTGGTGATGGTCCAATGGAGCAAGCATGGTCGTGAGGAAGCTACCTGGGAAGTTGAAGAGAAGATGAGACAAGAGTGGCCTCATATATTTGAGCTTTGACAGTGGAGTTGTGTTGGTAAGTTCTAGTGCTTTGTTAATTCTGTTTTTTGGTTGCCTTTTGATTTCGAGAACGAAATCTCTTAAGATGTGGAGAATGTGAGGACTAGAATTTTCTAAGTATGATTTATTATCTACTCAGATTTGGTTTAGAAATACCTAATCGAGTTCTGAGTATCGAGTTTTCAGATTTGAAGACTTGGTGATTTTTCAGAATTTCAGTTTTCAGCGGGATCTGGATTTTCAGATCTGTCCTTTGTGTTTTTGCGTGAATTATCACAAGCAGGGAGAGAAACGTTGTCGTTTCAGGTGCAAGTCAGGTATGGCGTTGCGAGAGGTACTGCGACATCGTATCGTGTGTTCAGATTTGACGCTTACTGAGTGGAATTTGTTCAGCAGGCACGATCAGATGTCAATGTTGGTCAACAGTACTGTGTAGACTAGTGCGTTTGATGATACAGATGTGACCAACATCTGAGGAGCATTAGCGGGATCTGTTGAGAGAGCGGGCTCCGATGCTACGTCGTTTTGATAAGTTAGGGCGACGTCGTTTTTGATGAGAAGCGCGTGTGTTGTTGGAGACCAGATCTTAGTTAGCGTTGACAGATGCGAGTGAAAGCTGAGGCCAGAATTGAGAGACTTATGCCTTAGTGATGAGATCTGAATTAGTCGATGAATTGAATTCTGCTGAAGCTTTGATTTGGGGATTTATATCTATGTGCTGATCAACACTTAGAGTATTTTCGAACCTTATATTCCCTATCTTCATCGCCGATAACCCTCGATTGCTATTGTTCACCCGAACCCTATTTTCATCGATTGTCGTCGTTTTCCGCCGACGTTTGGAGTAAGATTGGTAGTGCTGAGCTCGTCTTCCCTAGGGCTTTCTATTGATACCAGTTTGGAGACTGGAGTCGTCGGATTTGAGGAGCGTGAAATATTCGAACCTTATATTCCCTATCTTCATCGCCGATAACCCTCGATTGCTATTGTTCACCCGAACCCTATTTTCATCGATTGTCGTCGTTTTCCGCCGACGTTTGGAGTAAGATTGGTAGTGCTGAGCTCGTCTTCCCTAGGGCTTTCTATTGATACCAGTTTGGAGACTGGAGTCGTCGGATTTGAGGAGCGTGAAATATTTACAGTGTTAGTGTGTCTTCGAGACTGTGGATCAGTAGTTCTTCTGTTCTTTAACAGCTTTGGGTAAGTGATTTTTTACCGATTTAAGCTTCGTATGAGAGCTGAGTAGTGCTCTGTTGGAGTTAGGTAACTGAGTTAAGTTACTGGGCTTTAGAATTAAGCCGTTTGAGTTCAGAATTGAGTTGATTTTGAGATATCTTAACATATTTGATCAGGTGGTAGCTTCTGTTGAGTTCGTCGTGAAGCTGCTAGGGTTGTAGGCTTGAGTTGGTTGCTGCTCCCTTGTTGTGGTGAGATCAGTTGAGGTAGAAGCTGATTTGAGGTACGAATTGAGCTAGATTTTAGCAGCTTTGCTATCAGCTTTGTGATATTTCCTTATTGAATTAGTTGCTGTGAATTGTATTGATTGCAGAATAATTCTGTGCTCATGTCTGTATTACGTGCATGTGGTTTTATGCATTGATTAAGCATGAGTTTGTTGTGCATTCACGCATTCATATTGAGCCTAATTCCTTTGGAAGCTGAATCCCATTACACGTTGTGATCGGCCGATTGAGTCGTCGTGCCTGAAAGGTCCAACGCTGTTTTGATGTGGTGGTCAGCTGATTCGTTGCGCCTGAATACCACACTGCCTTGTGATGGTCGGCTGAGTCGTCGTACCTGAAGATCACAAGATGATGATGATTGATGGGATTTGCACAGCTGAGTCGTTGTGCTATGTTTGCCTACCGATGATTCTTGGTAGCCCTTTTCATGCATTGCAAGATTGAGATATTGCATTGTCTGATATGATAGATGCTTTTATTGTGCTCTTCGTACTGTGGTTTGACCTCGTATTCTTTTTCATGTTTTTTGTGTTCTTGGGTCTGTGTCACCCATTGCAGGTGCCGCAGGTAATCTGGCTGGGCAGAGTGGAGCTTAGCTAGTAGATCCCCATTTGGTTGAGTCCCAGTTTGTTTGTATTATTTATCGAACCAGGGGATGCCCTGAGTTTCTATGTATTTTGGGGATCGGTTTTTTGAGATTAATTGATTATCTGTTTGTTGTTGGATTTTGAGTAAATCCTATTTTGAGTATGAATATTTTGAATAATGATTTTTACTGTTCAGGCCCAACATTATCAAAAATTTTAGCCCATATTTTATTCTGCTTCCGCATGATTATGACTAATTGTTGTATTAGCGCACGTGGCCTGACATTTTTTAATTGTTGTATTGTTTAAGAGGGCGATACTCTGGGAATCCTCCTGGATTGACAGATTTTCTTCATGAGTTTGACTGAAAAGGAAGTTTTGAAATCTGTTATACCTGTCTTGTAAATATTTTTGATATGTTCTTGAGGAATAGTCCAGTTTGAGTAGTCTATTAGCATATGGGTTTCATGACTTTGAACAATGTTCTGGGATCGAGAACTAGATCGTCAAGATAATATGTTCCTTAATCTTAAATCCATCTTGACTAATACAGAGAAACCTGAATTCTAATGTTCAGTATGGTAGTACGGGAACACACACCAGGAACATCCTCCCAGGATTACCAACGGTTTACAGTTTACCAATCATAATTCCCACCACTAGACACAGGAATTAAGTTTAACTATAAAAGTCTTAAAATTTCTAAGAGTGAAGGTATCTAAGATCATTCAGTAAATGGCTCTGATACCAAAACAGAGACAAGATCATTAAAAGTAATTGAACAGATAAAAAAGTATAAACAAAATGATAAAAACTGGATATTTTATTAATTGAAAACTTGAAATCCTACAGTTGAAATTGAGCAGATGATAGCAGATACAAACTTGGATATTTGTGTGAGAGAAAATACGCTCTGCCTTCTATTGAAGTGATATAACTTTTATATATATTGAAAAATACATTTGAAGTCTCTTTCTCCTTTTGCTTTTCTCGTTTTGTGATCAATATATTCTTCACCCGTATTTTGAAAGATGTGTCTGCTTTTGAGTCTTGTGATAATGGGAATCTTTTGAGCTGTCTGTCTTCTTTTGATAATGTGGTTGTCCATTTCTTTTATTTTGAATGCTTTTGTCTGCCACGTTACTTTGAGAATTGTGTTGTCCTTCTCTGCTTCTTACTGTGGATGCTTTTGGAGCTGTGGGAATCATTTGAATTTTATAGTGTTGTGGGGATAGTGGATATGGTCCCCGAGAGACTCGGTCGGCAACCTGTAAAACTTTGAGAGAGCAATAATTTCTAAATTTTTTCCTTTTTTTTATAATACAAACTAAAAATGTGATGCCCAAACCCATGGGAATCAACGGAATTCGAGTAATAAAATTCGAAATAAATAGAAGGACTAAATCGGAATAAAGTAAGCTATATTCCCTTACACAAAGCTGAAATAAAGAAATGGCGCCAAAAGTAACAGTTGAAAAAGATTTGAGATAAAGACTTCAGATTTCGATTACAAAAATCAGATATTACAACTACGGGAACTCTATATGGATTCTCTATTGTTGTAATGTATCTTAATACAGTTGACAAAAGATCAAGAACAACAACAGCTGTGACTACGCGGAAAACGCTGGCCATGATAAACACACGCAGCCCCCAGATCTGATTCAACTTGCGCCACCCGCCTGCCCCTAAGTTGCCTCACCTGCATCGGGAAAACTAGTGAGCCTAGAGGCTCAACAAGTAAAACCGAGGATAAAAAACACATAAATTCAGGCATAACTGAAATCTGAATACATAACATTAAGTAAGACATCAGAATCTGAAATCTCTCTACTGAAAGACAACTCTGAACTCGGATCTGAATCGCTTATACTGGATGACATATGGTCTAGAGGCTCTCTATTGGTCCTTGTGCATGAAGCATGTTAACTGATCAGTAACTCTCTGTGAAGGGATTTCAGTACCTCCATAATCTTTGTCCCTTATGCTATGAAAGGATTACAGTTATACCGAAATCTTGGTCCCTTCCTGATTGACCGGGTCCTCTATAACATAAAACCTCAAATCTGAAACTTCACTTTATTTAAATGAATTAGCTATATACTGGCTCTTGATCGAAAATCGATCACTGAAATCTGATAGATTCACTGCTATGAAACTCATTTTTATCTTTAAAAACGCTACTGATGGTACAGTTGGAATCGGAGCTGATGATATCAAGGACCAGCTCTAAAGGAACGTCTCGAGTGTACAGGTCAGATGTGGGTTAACGAAAACAGATATTATGCGCAATGTCAGCTCTGGTTGCATAAACATATCTTAGGTGTCAATAACATCTTTGACTAAAAGAATAGCTAGTGACTGGGAAAACAGATTTGATATAGAGAAACAGATTTGGTCTGAGCAAACAGGTATGATTGAAAAAAGTAAAAAGGGCTACGGAGCAAGTATTTCAGATTTGATAGGTTACTCAGCTGTGAGAAACCCTAAAACAGATTTGACTAAGAATAACATTACTCATAGAAAAAAACTTGGCTATGAAACACGAAATCTGCTTCGACTCAGACAGTCTCTAAACAAACCAGCTTCGCTTATTCAATCGGAACTTGCTCCCGATCGAACCAGCATTGCTTATCCATTTAGATTCAATGTCAAGAACCTTCGCAATACGTAAGAACAATAAGAAACTTCTCTCGGTTTTACCTTAAATGGAACCAGTACAACTAAATATATTTTAAAATAAAGTTGTTTGCTAAACCTTTTGGTGAGTTTCCTCAAAAACGAAAACATCAAAGCAGTGAATCCATAACTCAATTCAACTTTAACTGAAACTGTAACAGGCAACCATACACAGTAAAAAACGAAGCAATATATGTTTTACAAATGCAGCAAGAATGAGATTTACTTTCCTGAATGAAGGTCACAACGTGCAGATGGCTTCGGTTGAAATCCACCACAAGCACACTTCTAAGAACTTCTTAGTATTTTGAAAGAACTTAACGTTTTCTTGCAACCAAAATGAATCCAGAACCTTACGTAAAACATTTTATACAAGGAAGAATGATTGGGTAGTAGGTAGAAACACTTGAGTAGGCATGGTTTCAGTACCAACTCTTGTCCTGTTTTAAGAATTTGCTAAAACTCCCTACTACTATTTTGATTTATAAACTTACTACCATACTTAATCATTTTATTTTGAAGAGGACAAATCAGATCTGGATTTGTGCTTTGGGTGAACTCCTTCCGGAACCTTCTGGTCGTTTCTTCAAAGCTGAAAGAAGGAAAGAAATCAGATTTGAACTGAAGTCTTAAATGTTCGAAATCTCAAAACATCCCTTAAAAAATATTGGCTAATCGATTTGTGCTCTTGGGGATTTTGGGGCGCTACAACTCTAACCTCCTTAATCGAATTTCGTCCTCGAAATTTACTTACCAAACAGCTCGGGGTAGAGACTACGCATATCCTCTTCTATCTCCCAAGTTTCTTCCCGCTCAGATTGGTTAGACCATTGAAGTTTAACCATTGGAATGCTACGGTTTCTTAACTTCCTATTCTCTCTATGAAAGAATCCTTTCTGGTCGTTCCTCATAGCTCAGATCTGGTGCAAGTTGGATCGGCTCATAGTTTAAAACATGCTTAACTTCCTATTCTCTCTATGAAAGAATCCTTTCTGGTCGTTCCTCATAGCTCAGATCTGGTGCAAGTTGGATCGGCTCATAGTTTAAAACATGCTACGGGTTAGGAACATATTTCCTCAAAGCTGATACGTGGAAAGGATTATGCACCAAGGACAGATGCGGGGGTAAAGCTAGTCTATAAGCCAGCGTTCCTATTTTGTCCAAGATCTCGTATGGACCGATGAACCTTGGGCTTATCTTAACATTCTTCCCAAATCCCATTACGCCTTCATCGGTGCTACCTTTAAGAAAACATGATCTACAGATTCGAAGCTCAACTTATCAGCATAGCTCTTTTGCCTACTTTGAGCGGTTCTCAATCGATCTCGTACTTTCTTAATAGATTCAGAAGTTTGTTATACTAAGTCTGGTCCCAAACCAGCTCATTCTCCTATCTCATCCCAATGAATGGGTGTTCTGCATTTTCTGCCATAAAGAGCTTCGTAAGGGGCCAGCTGAAGGGATGCTTGGAAACTATTGTTGTATGTGAATTCTACCAAAGGCAGCTTTGAATCCCAGCTCTCTGAAAAATAAAAAATACAAGCTCTGAGCAGATCTTCTAATATATGAATCACCCTTTCTGATTGACCATCTGTCTGGGGTGAAAAGTCGTGCTAAAGGTTAACTTAGTACCCAAAGCTCTATGTAGACTCTTCCAAAAGGCTGACGTAAACTTTGGATCTCTGTCGGATACAATCGAAACTGGAATACCATGATGTCGTACTAATTCTCTTATATACAACTCAGTGTATTTTATCACATCATAAGTTGTCTTAACTGGTAAGAAGTGAGAAGATTTGGTAAGTCGGTCTACTATAACCCATATTGAATTGTATCATTGGACAGATCTGGGTAAACCAACTACAAAATCCATCGCAATACTCTCCCACTTTCATTCTGGTATTGTCAGAGGTTTTAGCATCCCAGCTGGTCTCTGATGCTGAGCTTTGACCAACTGACAAGTCAGGCACTCGGAAACAAATCTAGCAATATCGCGTTTCATGCCTGGCCACCAATACAGCTTTTGAAGATCTCTGTACATCTTAGTGCTCCCCGGATGCACTGTATATGGGGCTGTATGAGCTTCTGTCATCAGATCTAATTTCAAATTGTTCACACTAGGAACCCATAATCTGCCTTGATATCTGGCAATTCCTCCCGCTATAGTATAGAGATTACTACCTCTCTCTATATCTTGCCTAACCCACTTCTGCAGCTACTCATATAACAGCTGTCCTTCTCAGATCTGATCCAACAGATTTGGTCGAATGGTGAGATCTGCTAGAACTGTGGTACTATGATGAGGAATCAGCTCTAGCCCAAAATTCTCAACCTCATATGCTAAGGGCCTCTGAGCTGTGATATGAGTTAACCCTATCGACTTCCTGCTAAGAGCATCTGCCACCACATTGGATTTTCATGGGTGGTATCTAATGGTACAATCGTAATCTTTGACCAGCTCTTACCACCTCCTCTGTCTCATATTCAATTCTTTCTGGGTAAAGAAGTATTTTAAACTCTTATTATCTATAAATATCTCACACTTCTCCCCATACAGATAATGTCTCCAGATCTTAAGGGCGAAACCACACCTGATAATTCTAAATCATGCGTGGGATAATTCTTCTCGTGGTTCTTCAGTTGTCTGGAAGCTATTACTCTACAATCTTGCATCAAAACAGCTCCTAAACCTAACTTAAAAGAATCGATGTAGATCACAAAATTCCCTTGTTCAGAAGGCATGGTCAAAACTGGAGCTTCTATCAACGCTTTCTTTAACTTCTCGAAACTCTGCTGACAACTGGGGGTCCTTTAAAATTTAACTTGTTTCCTAGTCAACGAAGTCAATGGAACTGTTGTCCTTGAAAATCCTTGAATAAATCGTCTGTAATATCCAGCTAGTCCCAAAAATCTCCTCACTTATGAAACAGATCTGGGCACAGGCCAGTCTCGCACAGCTTCTACCTTAGCTGGGTCAACTTCTAAACCATCCTTTGAAATGATGTGACCCAGAAACGCAACTTTCTCCAACCAAAACTCACATTTTCTAAACTTAGTAAACAATCTCTTGTCCTTCAAAACTTGTAACACTACTCGAAGTTGAATGGCATGCTCGGAGCTGGTCTTGGAATATACTAAGATATCATCTATAAACACTATTAAAAATTGATCCAAAAATGGCTGGAAAACTCTATTCATCAAATCCATAACAACAGATGGAGCATTAGTTAGTCCAAAAGGCATCACTAAAAACTAAAAATGGCCATATCTTGTCCTGAAAGCTGTCTTATATACATCGACCTCTTTTATCTTCAGCTGATGGTATCCAGATCTTAAATCTATCTTAGAGAACACTGCTGCTTCCTTCAACTGATCAAACAATTCCTCAATCCTAGGCAAGGGATACATATTCTTAATGGTAAGCTTATTCAACTCTCGGTAGTCTATACACAATCTGAAACTCCCATCCTTTTTCTTAACGAACAAAACTGGGGCTCCCCACGGGGATGTACTAGGTCGAATAAATCCCTTATCCAACAGATATTGAATTTGTTCTTTCAGCTCTTTCATCTCTGTAGGAGCGATCCTTTACGGAGGTCTGGAAACGGGAGCTGCTCCAGGAACTAAGTCGATAGCAAACTCTATGTCTCTATCTGGAGATAAACAACTGATGTCTTTGGGAAACACTTCTGGGAACTCGTTCACCACTTCCACATCTGAAAGTTGGGGTTTACTAGAATCAACTAGGGAAGATAAACTCGCTAGAAACCCTACTCCACCTTTCCTCAAACAACGTTGGGCCATCAAGGCGGAGACAAGGCGAGGAACTCTCGGAAGCTGGTCAGATTTGAACGAAATCTGAGATCCCGTGGATAGATTTACAACTACTGTCCTGAGCTTAAAGTCGATCACTAATCCATATCTGGATAACCAGTCTTGTGAGGATTGAGATTCGAAAATTTTGATTAATCAGGAGTTATGGATTTTCGAATTTCAGATTTTGGTTTAGAGTTGTTCAGCTTTGAGTCGCTAGGCATTTTCGGGAGAAATCTGTGTTGAATTTAGAGTGGATTCGTTGAGTCTTTCGATAAGAGATGTGATTCCAGTAGTAATTCAGACTTGAGGATCATCGCTGGAAGAAGATGGGCTAGCAGCGTCTTTGCGCGGGAATTTGCGAGCAATTCAGATGTGGATACTCAGTTGTGGCATGATTCAGATGTCAACGTTAGTCAACGGTAATGCGTAGCTAGCGAGCGCTGATATGCAGGTAGCGAGAGACATCTGTTAGCGTAGCGCGCGGATGCGAGAAGCTGCCACGTGTTTGTCAACACATCTGAGTTGACTGCTGCTGTTAGCGCTGTTCAGATATTTCTAGCGAGAGAGATCTGTTCCAGATGTTGAAGCTCTGCTACGTCGTTTTGATTAGCTAGGGCGACGTCATTTGCTGTTGTGCGTTAGTGGAGCGTAGCGAAGTCTGATTCGTGACAGCTGAGCCAGCTGTGAGTTAGCGCTGGGTTCAGATGTGAGGATTCCTGCTATAGTGCAAGATGGGATCTGAGTTGTTGAGAGCAGAAGCTGGATTCGAGGATTTAAATACAAGTGCTAATCGACACTTAGCGTATTTTCGAACCCGATATTTGTCAGGCCCCGTGCTAAACAACAAGGATTAATAGCACAATTAAGAACATAAACTCGGAAGCATAAAATAGGGCTAAAAATTTTTGAAATAAAGTAGGGCCTGAACCAAATCACATCTTCAAAATAGTTATAATCAAAATACGATTTAAATCCAAACTCATACAACAACAGGTAATCACAAATCAAATCAACAGCGATCCCCCAAATACATAAAACCTCAGGGCATCCCCTGGATCAATACATAATATAATAACTAGGACTCAAGGAAATGGGGATCGACCAGCTGAAGTTCCAGTCTGTCCAACTTGGTTACCTGAAGATCCTGCAACTGGGCACACAGACCCAAACAATACAAAAGGAGGAAAAGAATATGAGGTCAAGCCTCAGTACAAATGAGCACTAACATAACGGCAAAACATAAACATGCAGTATTCTAAGTCATGAATGCATGTGGCTGTCAAAGAACATCGGTCATCAAGTCCTGCTAATCAGCTGGCAGTAAACTCACTCGAGCCTCTATACCCGCACAGTGTATGAATCGGTGAAATCATCGGTCCGTGATCTTCAGGCCCGTCAGCCATCACATCTCGGTGGTTTTCAGACACAACTGATCAGTTGGTAACCACTCCGATAATAGCGTTGTACCTTTCAGGCACGACACAACTGTCTGCCGATCACAACGTGGCTCTATCTCAGGTTCTCAATCGATCAAAGGATCAATATGTATGCATGAATGCCATGAAATTCAAATTTGATTTCAACATGCATATAACACGTAAACAGGACATATCAATTCAATCAAGCTGTTCACGTAAACACAAAAATCACATAGCACAGATTTCATGCCTCAAATACTAGCACGCTATGTCTAAGCTGTTAACAAAAGCTCAACTCGTACCTTCAATTCTCAAGTTCTACCTCAACAGATCTCACCAGGGCTCAGCAACCTCAGCCTGCTCAAACGTGCTACCTCGTTGGTCACGCCCAACTCAGCAGGGACTTCCCTGGAGCTCAAATCTGTTAGGGAATCTCAATATTCAGCTCAAATCCTAGCTTCTACAACATACTGCCTACGGTCAAGAACTCAAATCTGGTTCTACCTATCAAAGCAGCTTCTACAGCTAGAACTAAGCTTAAAATCACTTACCCAAAGCTCAAGAGAGCTGAAGAACTCTCGGGTCTGGTCTTGCAAAAACGTTCGAGCAACACTGCTACTTCGCGTTTCCTTTCCAACGTCGACTCAAGCCACCTAACTGATATCAATAGAAAGAGCTACTCAAGACGAGCTCAGTGCCACCAGTCTCGCTCCAAACAACGCCGGAAATCGACGGCAATTTATCGGAGAAGTGTTCGAATGAACAGTATCTATCGAGTGTTTCACTGGGGAAAACGATGAGGAATATCGTGTTCAAAATACGCTAAGTGTAGGGCAGCACTTGGTATATAAATCCTCGAATCACTACTGTTCTAAGCAATTCAGATCTCTGCTTATACTAAGGCAAAAGTCCTCTCAAAGCTGGCTCCAGCTTTCGCTCACTGCTGATACAATACAAACATCTAAACACTCTACTAACTCATACAGCAAACGACGTCGCACCAACTAATCAAAACGACGTAGCATAGCTTCCACAGTTGAAACAGATCTCTCCCTCTAGCGACATCTGAACTACGTTAACTACCAGCAGTCAACTCAGTTGTGTTGACTAACACGTGGCATCATTCGCACGCGCGTGCTAACGCTAACAGCTGCCTCTCGCTACACTCTCACTGCTGAGTTGACTAGCGTTGACATCTGTTCGTGCTACTAGTGAGTACCAACATCTGAATGCTCGCTATAACCCCGCGCAAGGACACTGCTGGCCTAGCTTCTCCCAGCGATGAACCTCAAATCTGAATTTCTACTGGAATCATTTGCCGATAGGGAAATGCAACTGTTGGACTCCAAATTCGACGCAGATCTCACTCGATCACCAACCTCTCACTGCTGATCACTCTACGTCTAAATCTGAGCACCCAGAAATCACAATTTCCGTGACAAATCTTAATCCAAAAGCTGATTAGCCATTAAATCATACTTAACAGATTTCTAGTCCTCACACTCTCCCCCACTAAAAATCGATTTCGTCCTCGAAATCAGTTAAGTCATCAAATTAAAATCACAGCAGCAAGATAGCTTATTCATGACACATTAAACTAGACACCATTCCTAATATACTCATGTGCCTAGTAAAACTCAATACTAAACAGAATCTCAATTCAGCAGAAAAATCACTTAAACCACAAAATCAATCAAGCTAGAAGTTACCTGAAACGCTGCTGTTATAGCTCAAATAGATGAGGCCACTCCTGTCTCATCTTTTCCTCAACTTCCCAGGTAGCTTCTTCACGCCCATGCTTGCTCCATTGGACCATCACCAACTGTATAACCTTATTCCTCAGTTGCTTCTCCTTCCTATCCAGAATCTTCACTGGATATTCAACATAGCTCAGGGTCTGGTCTAGCTCTACATCATCAGTCCTCAGCACATGGATGGATCTGGCTCATATTTTCTCAACATTGACACATGAAAAACATCATGCAACGCTGCTAACTCATCAGGCAGCTTCAATCTATAAGCCAACTGTCCAATCCGCTCAACAATCTCAAAGGGACCAATGAATCTAGGAGCTAACTTACCCTTAAATCTGAATCTCATAACACTCTTGAAAGGAGAAATCTTGAGAAATACACGATCGCCAACCTCAAATTCTAACGTCTGCGTCGCTTATTAGCATAGATAGCATATCTATCTTGTGCAGCTTTCATTCTACTACGAATCAATTCAACCTGATCTTTCATATGCTGCAAAAACTCAGGAGTAAAAAGTTGTCATTCACCAACTTCTTCCCAACAAATCGGTGATCTACACTTGCGACCATATAAAGCTTCAAACGGAGCCATTCCAATAGTCACTTGGTAGTTGTTGTTGTAAGAAAACTCAACTAAGGACAAAGAATCCTGCCAGCCTCCACTGAAATCCATCACAATTGCACGTAGCATATCCTCTAAAGTCTGAATGGTCCTCTCAGATTGGCCATCTGTCTATGGGTGGTATGCCGTACTCATAGCCAATCTCGAACCCATGGCTGCTTGCAAACTCTTCCAAGATCGAGAGGTGAATCTCGGATCTCTATCTGACACTATCGAAGCTGGCACTCCATGCAATCTAACCACATGGTCGACATACAACTTCGCCATTTCCTTCATTGAGCACCTCACATCATAGGGAATGAAATAGGCTGATTTCGAGAGTCTATCAATCACAACCCAAATTTCATCGCATCCCCTACTCGATCGAGGCAAATGAGTCACAAAATCCATGGTGATTTGCTCCCAGTTCCATTGAGGCACTTCTAAACTCTGCAACAATCCACCAGGTCTCATTCTTTCAGCCTTGACCTGCTGGCAATTCAAAAATCGAGCAACAAAACCAGAAATGTTGCTCTTCATGCCTTCCCACCAGTAGTGAGATTTCAAAGCATGGTACATCTTCTTCTCCCCCGGATTTACGCTATATCGACTGCAATGCGCTTCATTCAGAATAGTCTCTTTCAAATCAATCAAGTTCGGAACCACCAATCTTCCTCAAAATCTCAAACATCCATCAGAAGCAACAGAAAAATCTTCAGACTGACCATTCTGGGCTTTAATCTTCAACTCATGGATATACGGATCAGTCCTCTGCGCCTCTCTGATGTCAATCACAATCTGCGGTTCAACCTGAATTGAAGAAACTAAGAAGTGCTGATCACTCGGCTGGAATCGCCAACCAGAAGTACTCAACTGCTCGTGGACTCTCGAGATACTCAAGGACGTTAGCATCGCAGGCTGGGCTTTTCTACTCAAAGAATCGGCTACCAAGTTCATCCGCCCAGGCTGATACTGTATCTTGCAATCAAAATCCTTAAGCAACTCCATCCAACAACGTTGCCTCATATTCAAATCTGACTGGGTGAAGATATACTTAAAACTCTTGTGGTCGGTGTACACCACAAACTCCTCACCATACAGATGGTGTCGCCATATCTTCAAGGAAAACACAATCGCAGCCAACTCTAGATCATGAACGGGGTATCTCGTCTCATGAGGCTTCAACTGTCGAGACGCATACGCAATCACGTACCTGTTCTGCATCAAAAAACACTCTAAACCACTCAGAGAAGCATCGGAGCACACCACAAAACCTCCAGAACCCGAAGGCAAGGCCAAAACAGGAGCAGTCGTCAACTTCTCCTTCAGCAACTGAAAACTCGACTCACACTCATCAGTCCAAACAAACTTTCTATCCTTCTAGGTCAACTGAGTCATCGGCCTGGGTATCGAAGAGAACTTCTCAATGAAACGCCTATAGTAGCCAGCCAATCCCAAGAAACTACGGATCTCGTAAACATTCGTAGGTCACTCCCAGTTAAGAACTGCTTCGACCTTACTATGATCCACAGAAATCCCTTGCGCTGAAATCACATGACCCAAGAAGATAACTCTGTCTAGCCAAAATTCACACTTGCTGAACTTGGCATAAAGTTGTGAGTCTCTCAGTCTCTGCAACACTAGCCTCAAGTGCTCTTTATGCTCTCTGAAACTCCTCGAATACACCAAGATGTCATCTATGAAGACAATCACGAATCGATCGATGTACTCGCTAATGACGCGATTCATCAAATCCATGAACACAGCAGGAGCATTCGTCAATCCAAACGGCATCACAAGAAACTCGTAATGCCCGTATCTCGTTCGGAAAGATGTCTTCGCTACATCAGCGTCTCTAATCCACAACCGATGATAGCCAGATCACAAATCAATCTTCTAGTACACGGCCGATCCTTGTAACTGATCGAACAAGACATCAATCCTCGGCAACGGATACTTATTATTCACTGTCGTTTTGTTCAACTGCCGAAAATCAACGCACATTCTCATAGATCCATATTTCTTCTTCACAAACAGAATCGGAGCTCCCCAAGGAGAAATACTCGATCTAATGAAGCCTTTCTCAAGAAGATCTCTCAACTGATCCTTGAGTTCTTTCAACTCTGCTGGCACCAATCGATACGGAGCTCTAGAAATCGGTGCTGTACCAGGCACCAACTCTATATTGAAATCAATCTCGTGCCTCGGAGGGAATCCAGGAATCTCATCTGGGAACTCTCGAGCAATCGGAACATCGCTCAACTCCACTCTCGACTCATGGGAAACATCTAGGGCATAGATCATAAACCCTGAATTCTCTAGCGACAACAAACTAAACATCTCCATGGCTGAACCATAGGAATCTTAGGTCACAAATCAACACCGTAGAACTCCAATTTCTCTCCAGATCGAGGCCTAAACATCACCACACCATGGAAACAATCAACGGTCGCTCTATTCTCAGTCAGCACATCCATACCCATAATGCAATCAAAATCTCGAATTCCCAAAACAATCAGATGGGTCATCAAAACATGTTTATCAAATCTAATCAGGCAATCCAACACCACCTCTCGAGACAACAGAATCACACAAGTAGGAGTGGACATGGAGACAACATCACACAGTGGGGAAGAAATCAACCCACACTCATACACAAACAACTCAGAAATGAAGGAGTGTGATGCTCCAGTGTCAATCAAAACTCATGCAGGAAAATCAAAGATAAAGCATGTACCTTGAATAACTCCCGTAGGTATCTCTCAGCCTGCTCTCTCGTCAAGGAATTCGCCTGAGCCTGCTGCGGTCCCGAAAACTGTCTCGAAGGTACTCCAAACCTAGAAGGCTCACGAGGTTGGAATCCAGACCGTTGGGACGGAACAAAAGGCTGCTTTCGCTGTGAAGAACCACCAGCGCGACCTTGCTGCGACTGACTCAAAGACTGCCCTCCCATAAAAGGACACGTTCTAGAAAAATGTCCCGGTTTTCTACAAAGATGACAAAGACCTCGAACTCCATGACACTGTGAAGTCTCATGCTTCCCTCCGCACTATCCACAAAACATACTGCCAGAACTACTGCCTCCAGAACTCACAGAACCAGAGGAACTCGAATGCGCCTTCTTCTTAAACTGTTTTCCTCGCGGCTTGAACCTCTGACGAATCGATTGCTGCGACCCCTGAGGAGACTAAAACGATTGCGACACATCTTGCACCGATTGAAAAGAGCACCTCACTGACGACTGAACCGGAGTTTGTGCCTCCAACAAACTCTCCTCAATATCTATAGCCCGATCCACGGCCTCAGCATAAGTCGCAGGTGAACCAGACAACACCATCCGGAACAAATCAGGCCTCAAACCCTTCAGAAACTTGTTCCTCTTAGTCCTCTCCTGTTTAGCTACATGGGGAACATACATCAAAAGCAAAGAGAATTGTCTGGCATACTCGGCCACCTTCATATTCCCTTGCTTAAAGTTGTCAAACTCTCGTTCACGACTGTTGTAGTAGGACTCTGGGATATACTCCTGTCGAAACGCTGCGCAGAAGCTCTCCCAAGTAATCACAGCCCCACTCTCTCGCAAGATACGGGAAGTACCTCTCTGCCAGCGCTGCGCATTATCTCTCAACTGCAACACCGCTAGCTTCAATCTCTTCTCAGGAGCGTACTCCAAGGTATCAAACAATTATTCCATCTGAAATATCCAACCATCGGCAATCAAACCTCCTTCAGTTCCTGCAAACTTAGGGGGATTCTTCCGCTGAAACCTTGCTAAGAATAACCATCTCGCCAATCTGTCTCGTCACATCCTCTACCTCTGCCTGTCTCTCTCGACGACGCAAAGGTATATTCTGCTGAATGCCCTCATCACTATCCAAGGCCCTCGACTCCGTAGCAGAACGTCTAGCAGTCCTACCTCTACCTCTCCTCGGCGGCATCTAGACAAATCCCAAGGTAAGGACTAACAGCAGATAATCACAGAGGAATTTAAAATATTCACATAAGCCATAGAGTAAATCAAAATCAAAACCAAACTCTGTGCCTAGACTCGAGTGTGATCAAAGGAAAAGGAGCTTATCCCAGTTTAAGCTCTGATACCAAAAATGTCAGGCCCCGTGTTAAACAACAAGGATTAATAGCATAATTAAGCACATAAAAGCGGAAGCATAAAATAGGGCTCAAAATTTTCGAAGTAAAGTAGGGCCTGAACCAATCACATCTTCAAAATAGTTATAATCAAAATACGATTTAAATCCAAACTCATACAACAACAGGTAATCACAAATCAAATCAACAGCGATCCCCCAAATACATACAACCTCAGGGCATCCCCTGGATCAATACATAATATAATAACTTGGACTCAAGGAAATGGGGATCGACCAGCTAAAGTTCCAGTCTGTCGAACTTGGTTACCTGAAGATCCTACAACTGGGCACACAGACCCAAACAATACCAAAGCATGAAAAGAATACGAGGTCAAGCCTCAGTACGAATGAGCACTAATATAACAGCAAAACCTAAACATGCAGTATTCTAAGTCATGAATGCATGTGGCTGTCAAAGAACATCGGTCATCAAGGCCTGCTAATCAGCTGGAAGTAAACTCACTCGAGCCTCTATACCCGCACAGTGTATCAACCGGGGAAATCATCGTCCGTGATCTTCAGGCCCGTCAGCAATCACAACTTGGTGGTTTTCAGACACAACTGATCAGTTGGTCACGAATCCGATGATAGCGTTGTACCTTTCAGACACGAAACATCTGTCTGCCGGTCACAATGTGGTTCTATCTCAGGTTCTCAATCGATGAAAGGCTCAATATGTATGCATGAATGCCATGAAATTCAAATCTGATTTCAACATGCATATAACACGTAAACAGGACATATCAATTCAATCAAGCTGTTCACGTAAACACAGAAATCACATAGCACAGATTTCATGCCTCAAATACTAGCACGCTATGTCTTAGATGTTAAAAAAAGCTCAACTCGTACCTTCAATTCTCAAGTTCTACCTCAACAGATCTCACCAGGGCACGACAACCTCAGCCTGCTCAAACGTGCTACCTCGTTGGTCATGCCCAACTCAGCAGGGACTTCCCTGGAGCTCAAATCTATTAGGGAATCTCAATATTCAGCTCAAACCCTAGCTTCTACAACATGCTGCCTACGGTCAAGAACTCAAATCTTGTTCTACCTATCAAAGCAGCTTCTACAGCTATAACTAAGCTTAAAATCACTTACCCAAATCTCAAGAGAGCTGAAGAACTATCGGGTCTGGTCTTGCGAAAACGTTCAAGCAACACTGCTACTTCGCGTTCCCTTTCCAACTTCGACTCAAGCCACCTAACTGATATCAATCGAAAGAGCTACTCAAGAAGAGCTCATCGCCACCAGTATCGCTCCAAAAAATGCCGGAAATGACGGCAATTTTTCGGAGAAGTGTTCAAATGAACAGTATCTATCGAGGGTTTCACTGGGGAAACGATGAGGAATATCGGGTTCAAAATACGCTAAGTGTAGGGCAGCTAGTATATAAATCCTCGAAACACTAATGTTCTAAGCAATTCAGATCTCTGCTTATACTAAGGCAAAAGTCCTCTCAAAGCTGGATCCAGCTTTCGCTCACTGCTGATACAATACAAACATCTAAACACTCTACTAACTCATATAGAAAACGACGTCGCACCAACTAATCAAAACGACGTAGCATAGCTTCCACAGTTGAAACAAATCTCTCCCTCTAGCGACATCTGAACAACGTTAACAACCAGCAGTCAACTCAGTTGTGTTGACTAACACGTGGCATCATTCGCACGCGCGCGCTAACGCTAACAGCTGCCTCTCGCTACACTCTCACTGCTGAGTTGACTAGCGTTGACATCTGTTCGTGCTACTACTGAGTACCAACATCTGAATGCTCGCTATAACCCCGCGCAAGAACGCTGCTGGCCTAGCTTCTCCCAGCGATGAACCTCAAATCTGAATTTCTACTGGAATCATTTCCCGATAGGGTAATGCAACTGCTAGACTCCAAATTCGACGTAGATCTCACTCGATCACCAACCTCTCACTGTTGATCACTCTACGTCTAAATCTGAGCGCCCAGAAATCACAATTTCCGTGACAAATCTTAATCCAAAAGCTTATTAGCCATTAAATCATACTTAAAAGATTTATAGTCCTCACAATATTTCATCTTCTTCACCGATACCCTCGAAACCCTTACTGTCACCGAGCACTATTTATCCGATTTGCCGTCGATTTCCACCATTTTTTGAGCAAGACTGGTGGAGTTGAGCTCGTCTTGCTTAGCTCTCTCGATTTTTACCAGTTAGGCGACCTGATTCGATGCGTAGGAGGAGCGCGATGGAATGTCAGTGTTCGTGAAATTCTGTGACAGTTGACCCAAGAAATTCCTTAGTTCGTTTGAGATTCTGGGTAAGTGTTTGCTTACTGTTTCATGCTTAGTTCTTGTTGTTAGAACCCGAATTTTTAGGTAGAACCAGATATGAGTTCTGACCATAGGCAGTAAGGTGTAGAAGTTCAGATTTGAGCTAATTTATGAGATGTCATGACAGATTTTAGTTCTCAGGAAGTTCCTGCTGTGTTTGCCGAGACCAGCGAAAGAGCAGATTGGAGAAGATTGAGTTTGCCGTGCCCTAGTGAGATCTGTTGAGGTAGAAACTGAGATCAGATGTACGAATTGAGCTTCTAATTACAGCTTTGGCATAAGCGTGTAGTGTTTTGAAGCATGAATGATGCTCTGTGGAATCTGTTTGTGTGATTATTGTGCTTTACGTGAACAGTTGTGGCTCATACCTGAATTTATATGTTCTGTTTAGGTAATTTGTGCATGTTGAAATCAGATTTGAATTTCATGGCATACATGCATGCATACTGAGCCTGATGATTGATTGAGAAACCAAGAAAGAGCCACGTTGTGATCGGCAGACAGATGTGTCGTGCCTGAAATGTCCAACGCTATCATAGGGATGGTGACCGACAGATAGGTCATGTTTGAATACCACCGAGCTGTGATGGGTAATTGAGTGGCCAGCCCTGAAGATCATGGACCGATGATTTCCACCGGTTTATTGGATGTGCGTGGTATAGAGGCTCGCCTTTGATTTGCCAGCTGACTCGTTGGCCTAGATTGACCGATTCTTTGACAACCCTCAAGCATTCATGTTTTGAGATACTGTATGTTTATGAGTTGCTGTTGTCTTAGTGCTCTTCGTACTGAGGTTTGACCTCGTATTTCTTTTCCTGCTTTTGTGTTCTTGGGTCTGCGTTGCCCATTGCAAGAGCTACAGGTAATCTGGCTGGGCAGAGTGGAGCTTCAGTTAGTAGATCCTCGTTTGGTTGAGTCCCAGTGAATCTATATTATGTATTGAACCAGGGTATGCCCTGAGTTTTTATGTATTTTGGGGATCAGTATTCGAGTTTATTTGATTATCTGTCTGTTATTTGGATTTTTAGTAAATCCTATTTTGAGTATGAATATTTTGAATGATGTTTTTATTGTTCAGGCTCAAACATTTGAAAAATTTTTAAGCCCGATTTTATGCTTCCGAGATTATGTGCTTAATTGTTTTGTTAATCCTAGTTGATTAGCATGGGGCCTGAAATTTTTGTATCAGAGCTTAAACTGGGATAAGCTCGTTTTCCTTTGATCACACTTGAGTCTAAGCACAGAGTTTTGATTTGATTTCTTGCTTGACTCTGTGACTTTCTTGATTTGATATCTGTCTCTGTGATTATCTGCTATTATTCTTACCTTCAGATTTGATTAGATGCCGCCGAGGAGGGGTAGAGGTAGGACTGCTATACGTTCCGCTGAGGAGTCTAGGGCCTCGGAGAGCGACGAGGATGTTCAACAGAACGTACCTTTGCGCCGTAGAGAGAGACTGACAGAGGTGGAGGACGTGACTAGACAGATAGGTGAGATGGAGTTAGTCTTAGCCCGATTTCAGAGGACGAATCCCCCTATGTTCACTGGCGCCGAGGGTGGTCTTTCGGCTGAAGGCTGGTTGGAGCACATGGAGGACTTGTTTGACACTTTGGAGTACACCGCAGAGCGGAGATTGAAGTTGGCCGTTTTGCAGTTGAGGGATCATGCTCAACGTTGTTGGAAGGGTACTTCCAGAGTGATGAGGGAGACCGGAGTCTTGGTTTCTTGGGAGGGCTTCTGTGCCGCGTTTCGACAAGAGTATAACCCAGAGTCGTACTTCAATAACCGTGAGAGGGATTTCGACAATCTGAAGCAAGGGAATTTGAAAGGTTGCTGAGTATGCCAGACAGTTTTCTTCCCTTCTGGCGTATGTTCCCCATGTTGCTAACCAGCAGCGGACGAAGAGGAATAAGTTTATTAAGGGATTGAGGCCAGAGTTGTTTAATTTGGTGTTGGCTGGAGCCCCATCGACATATGCTGAGGCTGTGAATCGAGCAGTTGATATTGAGAAGAGTTTGTTGGATGCGCCGACGCAGGTTCCGATCACAGTTGGACGAGTTTACCTTCATGCGCCTGAAGGTACGCATTCTTCTCAGTCTCCTCAGACTTCGCAGCAATCGAATCGTCAGAGGTTCAGGCCTCGTGGGAAGCAGTTTAAGAAGAAGTCAAATTCGAGTTCCTCTGGTTCTGTGAGCTCTGGTGGCAGTGGATCAGGAGGAGTATCATGTGGAAAGTGCTGTGGTAAGCACATGACTTCGCAGTGCCGTGGAGTTCAAGGGACTTTCCACAACTATGGACCGCCTGGACACTTTCTGAGAGTGTGTCCTTGTTGAGGGGACAGTCTTCTTTTCCTTCGCAGCAAGGTTCGGCTGGTGGTTCATCGCAGAGGCCGCAACCTCCTGCCCCGACCCAACGATCTGGATTCAAACCTCGTGAACCGTCTAGGTTTGGAGGACCTTCAAGACCACAGTTTCCGGGACCGCAGTAGGCTCAGGTGAATGCTTTGTTGAGGGAGAAAGCTGATGAGATACCTAGTAACGTGATCGCAGGTACATGCTCTGTATTTGATTTTCCAGCGAGAGTTTTATTTGATACAGGAGCATCACACTCCTTTGTTTCTGCATGGTTTGTGCATGAGTGTGGGTTGAGAGTTACCCCACTATGTGATGTGGTGTCTGTTAGAGTAGATGCCCAACTAGCCAACTTGTGGCGTGTGGGTTCATAGACTCTTGTATGAAACGATCTTTATATATGATATTTGCATTTATTTATGGCGTTCTTTACTTTCATTGTGTTGTATGATGATTAATAATTGCGTTGAGTAAAGACCTAGAATGCACTATAGTGTATGTTAGATGTGATAGTGGGTATGACGGCTATCATGAAACACATCTAATAGTCGCTGTGTATTCTGAATTAGTTCCTAGTCGATTGGGCCGTCAAAATGAGGATAAGGCCTCCCGAGCTCGAGACTAGTATCTTCGATGAGAAGTACCACGTTTCATTGGTAGGGAACATTGTGATGTTCTGAGCATGCAGATAGATAGTGACCTGGTGATCTATCGAACTACCCTCGTTCGGAATTTCCAAGTGGTTACCATTTGTCGAGTGGATAAGTCCGAGGTCTTGGTTGTACTGATTAGTCCTCACGACTCGAAACGACATTGAGGCTCTACATGATAGGCGCCTCACTTTGACCCGTTTGCCGACTCACTTGGGGTTGTTAGACGGCAGGATTGGGTGAGGCCCCGACGCATGTAGGAGTTGATGCATTGTTGTCGAGGATTCACCGCTCGCAGACATGCGTGGATATCCTATGTTATCTGAGGAGACGATAGTGTATAAATCTCTGGCCAGAGTACTAGAAGTGTTTTACGTAAATGGATTTACCTAGTTACACTCGCGATGTCACTATTCGATCTCCAAAATGTATCCATAGCTATCGGATCTTTAACGACTCTCGATTTACCAATGGTCGTTGATCTGATCGGGATATATGGATTGAAAGGACCGTACTGTACGCTAACCACTACCAAATGGTTCTTGCAAGCACTATCAGTGATACCTAGGGGATCATGGGGTGATGTTTCTAGACGCTCTTACCATGATCCGATGGACAAGTCTGAAATTGTGATTCCGGAACCACAATGGTTGTGGGCCCACGGCTAGTTGTATCCCTGAAACATTGAGGGTCGCACAAGTACTAGATTCGAGATTCACGCACGGATACTGAGGTCAATGTGTTGAGCATAGGAGAAGGATTTTAGGGAGTGCGACTTCATAAAAGTCAACAGGGGTCAAATCGTGATTTCCGCTGTTGAGGGGCAAAACGGTCATTTTGCATTGGGGTTCTGAAAAATGGTTTTTCAGATCATAATATTCAGTTTTGGAAACTGAGTCGATCGGTCCGATCTGATCGGCGATCGGCGTTGTAATGAAGTCGCAGTGATGGATATCGTCATTTGGACCCGGGCCCGTTGGGCCGGTCCAAGTCCATTACTAATCTACTTAAGGTAGACTAGGGCTTCATAACTAATTATTACAACTAATACAACCCTAACCCTAGCTCCTAATTCTCGGCCGCCTCCCTCCTCTCTTCACTAGCCGCCGCCGCCGTCGGCCACCACGCCGTCGCCGCCTCCCTCGCCGGAATTTGTTCCGGCCGACTTTTCGAGGAGTTTCCGTTCGTGCCGATCTCGTCAGGCCTTCTAGTGCAGGCTGAAGAAGGAGTCTCCCTTCCGGTCGTGGCCCTGATTAGACGTAATCTACCGCCGCCTACCGTGAAGATCCAGTCTACCTGTGATTCTGGTTGGATCCAGGCGCCAGTCGCCAGCAAGGTAACACCCCGAGAAACACCCTATGAATGGTTCATATTGTGTTATTATTGAATTGTATTGAACGTTTCCCGGCCTGATTTTGTTCTTTCGCTGCCTCGCCGGGAGACGGGATCCGGATCCGCCACGGTTCCACAACAGTGGTATCAGAGCTATGGCTCGGATCCTTCAATACAATTGTACCATAATTGTATCTAATCTTGAAATTGCAGATTGAAAAACTAAAATTTTTGAAATCGAAGCCGCCGGCCGCCGCCGTGTGCGGCTGCCCCAACGTCCGGGCGAAACTGCACGCACGCGGCCGCACGATGTCGCGCACGATGGCCGCGCGACGGCCACTTGCTGGCCGGCTGCTGCCCACAAAATTAAGCGCACTGGTTGCGCGATATTGGGAAGTAGGCGCGCTGCTGTGCGCCATGAGTGGCCGCGCGATGGCCGGCCTTAGATCGCGCGATGGCCGCCCGGTTTCTGCTTGCTGGCCGACGATGGGCAGCGCTGGTCGCACACCCTGTTGGCCAAAGCATGCTGCTGGACGTGCAATTAGCGTGCGGCCGTGCATCTGGAATGGCGCGGAGATGCGAGACATCGCGTGCGGCCTTGCGCCGCACGTTATTTGTTGGCGGCGGCCGCCGCCGTGCGGCCGCCATCCGGCGAATCTCCGGCGTCGTTGCGACGGCTAATTTCCTTCTAGGTTTAGTTCGGGCCTGTCCAGGACAGCCCGTGAATTTTTCGGGCCGATATTCGATATCGAGCCCATTTCGATCGATTTTGAAATTTTTTTGGGCCCAAAATTGTTTTTGGCCCAATACGATGCAATTAAAAATTGCAGAATACAATTTTCATTGTAAAATATGATTTTATAATTAAATATGATTTTGTTGATTAAAATTTGATTTTATCGACAAAATACGATTTTATTATAAAATGCGATTTTATGATTAAAATATGATTGTGCGATAAATAATTTGATTATTTATATTTATGCAAATTAATTAGATTGATTGCATGATTGGGATGATCGAGAGCCATGCCCAATGTGTTATGTGTATGCGATAGGTTTTTATGATTTCGGTTTGTAAATATTATTGATTATCATTTTAAGTGGGCCTGTTTGTGGCCCGTTCCCACCCCTTGAAAAATGTATCCCTTATATGTCATGGTATGTTTAAATGTAAATTACTAGATTTAGTGGGAGGACATCCGAAGACGGTGGACAATGACGATCAAAGATATTGAAAACCGAAGATCTGTAAAACCAGAAGCATTGTAATAGGATTGCACTGCATGTTGCTTTACCCCTAGGATTGGACCCAGGTCCGTGGCTGGCAACCACGGACCGCATAGCTCTCGCGATCGATCATCCCAATGTTTATATATGTGATATATAGTTAGATGAATCCGCAAGTCTTAAATATGATTTAAAATATATTTCATGAGACCAAAGTTTTCAAAAATAAAATCTCTCGTTTTAAATATGATTTAAAACTTATATCAAGATAAAAGTTTATTCGATAAACTAAGGGAATTTAAATTGTTTAAATCTCCCTACCTTCCATCAACAATGGGTGTACGTCGATGCTACCCGTATACATGGCCCGACTCATATTATTGAGGGGGTCATGTATGCCGAAAATCTGTCCACGCCATTGACAATTGTTGTGAGTTCGGTTGGACTCCCTTTAACGTTGGCTCATATTATTGGGGACGTTAAGGGGACCGTCCTTCACGACTCAACATTGATGGGTCATCTTGACACGTGATAGTAAACGGCGTCATATTATTGGGCCCTTACTGGACGTGAGGTGAATACATGGAGGTTGCACCGGTTGCAATTGGAAACTACCTTTTTGGGGTCATGGATGGCTGATATTATTCGGGTCCATGATCGCTTGATTGGGCTCCGTGTACCCACTAAAGAAACTCGCTTTCTCGATTTCATTAGAGGGTGGTGAAATCGTTAAAATAGTGGGAGGGTAATTCATAAAACTTAACGACCATGTTTTATGTCTTAGCATATGTCTTATATAGTTAGTGATGTATGTCTGCTTTTCTTTTCAGTATTACTGCATTACAAAATGGTTTCGATGAAAAACCCGCTCACTGCTATACTTGATAGCAACAAGTTCACCGGTCTGAATCACCAAGACTGGCTCCGCAACCTCAACCTTGTGTTGGCTTCGGAGAAGCTCCCTATACGATAGACAAGAGCCTTCCGGAGGAAACCCCTGCCGATATCAGCCCTGAGGAGTTGATTACGCTTAAACAATGGCGGGACGACGAGCTTAAGACCTATGCTATGTGATGGCGTCGATGTCGAAAGAAATGCAACGGCGCTTTGAGAAGATGAAGTATGCTGCTGACATACTTTTTCATCTCAAAGAACTGTATGGGGAGAACTCTCGACATGAGAGGTTCACGGCTGTCAAGGAGCTTATGACGAGCCGCATGCACGATGGGACTTCGGTCCGCAAGCATGGGGTTCGTATGATTGGGCTCGTTGAAAAGCTGTCGGGCCTTGATATCACACTTCCACACGAGCTGTCTGTGGATGTACTTCTCCTCTCACTACCCGCTGCATTTGATCCCTTTGTGGTCAACTTCAACATGAACAAGCTGGCAGCCACCCTTGAAGAGGTGGTTAACATGCTTGTAGTGTTTGAAGGAACCATAAAGAAGGACAAGCCCGTCCTCCTTATGGGATCTTCTTCCTCTGCGAAGAAGGGGCCCAGACACAAGGGAAAGAAGCGTTATGCCCCTGCAAAGGAGGAAAAGCCCACCAAAAAGCCAAAGGCAAAGGCTTCCAAGCCAAACAATCATGAGGATGTTTGCCACCACTGCCACAAGCCTGGGAATTGGAGGAGGAACTGCAAGGAGTACCTCGAGCAGTTGCGAACTGCAAAAGGTATGTTCTACATAGAAATAAACATGTCTCTAAATTCGACTTCTTGGGTAGTTGATACCGGATGTGGATCTCATAAATGATTTGCAGGTGATGACAAGAAGCCGACGTCTTAGAGAGGGTGAGACCCACTTGAGGCTTGGCAATGGAGCAAGAGTTGCTGCAGTAGCTATAGAAGATGTTTATTTATTTCTGTCTTCTGATTTTAAGTTGTTATTGAGAAACGTTTTGTTTGTTCCCGAATTAATAAAGAACATTATTTCTGTTTCTATGCTTGATAGTGATGGATATTCTTGTATGTTTGCTAATTAGATTTGCAATATTTACAAGAATGAATGTTTAATTGGAATTGGGGAACGCGAAAACGATTTATACACCTTAAAATTAAAAGACGTTCCAACTCGCGATGTCGAAACACATACTACAACTATTAAAAGGAAACATGATAACTCGAATCCAGCACAACTTTGGCACGCTAGGCTAGGTCATATTTCTCTAAGTAGGATGAACAAGTTAGTTAGGAGTGACATGTTTGATCTTTCAGACATTAACTCCCTACCGACTTTTGAGTCTTGTCTCAAGGGAAAGATGACTAAACAACCCTTCAAGGGCAAGCCTGAACGTGCCCAAGGCCTATTGGATTTGATCCATACTGATGTGTGCGGCCCGTTTAGTATTGGTACTAAATACGGTCACACATACTTCATCACCTTTACCGATGATTACTCTAGGTATGGGTACTTGTACTTAATGAAGCACAAGTCTGAATCTTTTGCAAGGTTCAAAGAATTCAAGGCCAAAGTAGAAAATCAATTAGGAAAAAGTATTTAAAGCACTTCGATCCGATCGAGGTGGTGAATACTTGAGTGCTGAATTTCAAGACTATCTGAAAGAGAATGGGATTCTTGCACAGTGGACCCCTCCGGCCACACCACAGCTCAATGGTGTAGCGGAGCGTCGTAATCGGACCTTGTTGGACATGGTTCGATTTATGATGAGCTTCACTGAACTTCCCACCTCGTTTTGGGGCTATGCGCTCGAAACGGCGGTAATGTTGTTGAACAATGCCCACACCAAGGCAGTGGATAAGACTCCATATGAGATATGGATGGGCAAACCACCCAAATAGTCATTCTTGAGGATTTGGGGATGTCCTGCTTACGTGAAGCAGACAGTGGGAGATAAGCTGGATACGAGATCCATCTTATTCTACTTCATTGGGTATCCAAAGAATTCCATTGGATACTACTTCTACTATCCCAGCGAAACAAAAGTGTTTGTTTCTAGGAATGCCACCTTTATGGAAAGGGAATTTCTACTTGATAGAAAGGGCAAAATAGTAGAACTCGAAGAGGTTCAAGATCCAATCGAAGTACCAAGTGAATCTCCTGCACCTCCAGAGCCAGTACCAGAAATGGTCGCACCTAGGAGATTCGAAAGGGTTCCTAGGGCTCCTGAGAGATATGGTTTTCTCCTTGAAGATGATCAAGATGATCAAGTTGTTGGATCTGATCCAAGAACTTTCAAGAAGGCAATTTCCGATGCAGATTCTAATTTGTGGCTTCAAGCAATGCAGTCTGAGTTTGACTCAATGCATGCGAACCAAGTTTGGACTATTCAAGTCAATTAGAATTTTGTTAGCCATAGCTGCATGGTACGACTATGAGATATGGCAAATGGATGTGAAAACTGTGTTTTTAATGGAAACATTAAGGAAGAGATCTATATGATGCAGCCTGAGGGTTTCACATCTGTTGGAAGCGAGCATAAGGTATGCAAGCTTCAGAGATCGAACTACGGTCTCAAACAAGCATCGCGAAGTTGGAACCTGAGATTCGATGAAACAATTAAGGAATTTGGTTTCATCAAGAATCCTGAGGAGCCATGTGTGTATAAGAAGGTAGTTAAAAGCGCTGTGACATTCCTCGTACTTTATGTTGATGACATTCTACTCATTGGGAATGATATAGGAATGCTGCAGTCAACTAAAGTATGGTTGTCTAGTAGATTTTCGATGAAGGACATGGGTGAAGCATCCTATATTCTCGGAATACAGATCTATCGGGATAGATCGAAACGGATGCTCGGACTCACCCAAGCTACCTACATCGATACCATACTTAATAGGTTCTCTATGGAAGAGTCCAAGAGAGTACACCTACCTATGTGCCACGGGGTCACTCTATCTAAGTCTATGTGTCCAAACACTGATGAGGAGATAGAGAGTATGACATGTGTGCCATATGCCTCGGCAATAGGTAGTATTATGTACGGCATGATCTCCACTAGACCGGATGTCGCATATGCTCTGAGTGTCACGAGCCGCTACCAGGCCAACCCCGGCCAATTACATTGGAAGGCTGTGAAGGATATTCTTAAGTACTTACGAAGTACTAAGAATATGTTCATGGTCTATGGGGGTAGTGAACTGAAACTGGAAGGCTACACTGATTCTAGCTTCCAGTGTGACGTGGATGATTCAAAGTCAACCTCTGGATTTGTGTTCATGCTCAATGGTGGTGCTGTCTCTGGGAAGAGTTCCAAGAAAGACACCATCGCGGATTCAACCACTGAGGCTGAGTACATCGCAGCATCATCAGCTGCTAAGGAGGTGGTTTGGATAAGGAATTTCGTCCAAGAGTTGGGCGTCATTCCAAATGGAGTTGGTCCAGTCCCGGTGTACTGCGACTACACGGGTGCCGTTGCGCAAGCAAAGGAGCCTAGGTCTCACCAAAGATCCAAACATATACTGAGGAAATACCACATAATCCTGGATATTGTGGCTAGAGGTGACATAGCAGTTAAGAGAGTCGCCTCTGCGGACAAAGTTGCTGATCCACTTACGAAGCCATTGCCATGACCGTTGTTTGAAAAACATCGCGAAACAATGGGACTGCGTCTGATGAGTAGTTGGATTTAGGGCAAGTGGGAGATTGTTAGAGTATATGCCCAACTAGCCAACTTGTGGCGTGTGGGTTCATAGACTCTTGTATGAAACGATCTTTATATATGATATTTGCATTTATTTATGGCGTTCTTTACTTTCATTGTGTTGTATGATGATTAACAATTGCGTTGAGTAAAGACCTAGAATGCACTATAGTGTAAGTTAGATGTGATAGTGGGTATGACGGCTATCATGAAACACATCTAATAGTCACTGTGTATTCTGAATTAGTTCCTAGTCTATTGGACCGTCAAAATGAGGATAAGGCTGTTGGTGGATCCGGATCCGCCCCCCGGCTAGGCAGCGGAAGAACAATAAACAGGTGCCGGGAGGCGATCAATACGAAAAACAAATAACATACTACGACATTCATAGGATGTTTAAGCGTGTTACCTCGCTGGCACTTGTGCCTGGCTCCAACCGTGATTACAATAATCCGGCTCTTCTCGGTAGATTGCGGTAGTTTACGCCAATCCGGTCCACGACCAGATCCGAGACTCCTTC
>KV004087.1:104197-122476 GCA_001598015.1 Dorcoceras hygrometricum | reverse complement strand
TTCATCTACCGTCGGCCCTATCCCCAGCAGAGATAGTATTACCCGTTAAGATCTGGCATCACACTTTTATAGCCCACATGGCCAACCAGATCAAGCGGCGCAACGTCAGCAGCTTGACGTACGAGAACTTCACAGGAGGCCACCCATCCCATCACTGTTCTCACCCTTGCACGTTTAACTCAACAATCCCCCCCCAAGAAGTATAGAAAATTCTTATTGGGAGACTCAAACCCCTGACCTCGCTCTGATACAAATTGTAGGATCGAGCTCTTGCCGCTTTACCAAAAGCTATAGCTGGTGGTAACGGTGCAACTCCAATCTTTTAAACCGTATAGCAACACAAGCGCCACGGTTCGATCGCTCTACCTAGCAGGGGCAATTGTTGCACTCCAACACTAAACAAACTAGCTTTGCTTATCCAATCGGAACTTGCTCCCGATCGAACCAACGTTCTCATTCGTTTAGATTCAATATCAAGAACCTTCGCAATACCTAAGAACAATAAGAAACTTCTCTCGGTTTTTTCTTAACTGGAACCTATAAAACTCAGTATATTTTAAAATACAGTTGTTTGCTAAACCTTCTGGTGAGTTTCCTCAAAAACGAAAACATCAAAGCAGTGAATCCATAACTCAACTCAACTTTAACTGAAACTGAAACAGGCAACCATACACAGGAAACAACGAAGCAATATATGTTTTCCAAATGTAGCAAGAATCAGATTTACTTGCCTGAATGAAGCTCGCAACGTGCATGCTTCGGTTGAAATCCTCCACAAGCACACTTCTAAGAACTTGTTAGTATGTTGAAAGAACTTAACGTTTTCTTGCAACCAAAATGAATCCAGAACCTTACGTAAACATTTTATACAAGGAAGAATGATTGGGTAGTAGGTAGAAACACTTGAGTAGGCATGGTTGCCGTACCAACTCTTGTCCTCTTTTAAAGAATTTGCTAAAACTCCCTACTAATATTTTGATTTATAAACTTACTACCATACTTTAATCATTTTATTTTGAAGAGGACAAAGCAGATCTGGATCATTTCAGATTTGTGCTTGGGGCGAACTCCTTCTGGAACCTTCTGGTCGTTTCTTCAAAGCTGAAAGAAGGAAAGAAATCAGATTTTAACTGAAGTGAGAATGGAACGGGGTCTAGGAAAAGTTTTTGAAAATCAAATTTCCATGCAAAGATCCATGGTACTTTGAACTCTGCATAAAATTTTAGTGGTTTTTGGAAATTGTTGAGGCAGGATGATTCAGAGAAAACTTGTAAGCCTTTTTTGATATCGTGAGGAAGGATGGACGAATCTGACCCATCCTTTTCCACCATTCGAAGAACCAAATGGGGAAATTTGAATTGCAGCCACAGTGAAATGTGAAAACCATGAAAGAGAAAAGGCCTGATATAAAATGTTCTATACCAAGCATTTTTGTAATCAATGTAATTGAATGTTGGAGGTTGAAAACGAACAGAGAATGGTCGAGTCTTGAATATACCATCCCATTGGGTGGCGGCAATGAGCTGTTTGATAATACATTTTGAAAAAATGTGTCACCCTTGGTGTCTTTTTTGTAGACAATCTCATCAAAGTCGGTGTCCACGAGCATGTGCTCATAAAATTTTTTAGTTTTTTCAGGATTGTCAGTTTCCCAAAATCGATTTGTAGAAAAACGGCAACGAATATAATCCTATTTTTTGATATTTTGAGGAAGTTCAGTAAATGGGGCGAATCCTAGGTCTTCAGGCCATGGTTTTGAAACATACTTGTATTTGTCTTGGGTCAGAGGTGTTGGAAGAGAAGTTTGAGCAGAAGTTGGCGTGGAGGGGGAGGCCAAAACCGACTTGTATGGTAATTCGGGGAGATTTTGGAGAGGACTATATCTGTTGAAATTTGAGGTAAGAGGGGAAATGGACCATTAGGTCATGGGAAGGTGTTTTTTGAGGGATAGGAGGCTGGAGTTGAACTAATTGTTTTTAACTGTTTGGAGGCATCTCATAGTCTTTTGGTGTATGCTATCTGCAATAAAATTTTGTTTACCTTGTAAAAATTCTCTGGTAAGGAAGTCGGGAAGTGAATTATCCTCCCCTTTGAAAAATTAATTTCAAAATAAAAAACAGAGAGTATGCTTGCCATCTGGCAAATATTTGTTTTGAAACAAGGTTTTGTACATCCTTAAAAATGACTTCCTTAGCAGATTTGCAATCAACACGTAAAAGAATTTTTTTGTTCAAAATGTCGTCTTGAAATTTAGAATTGGATGAGGGATACCTAAGCAAGATAGGGTCTAGACTTTATCTTTTATTGCTTTTGACAATTTTTTTGTAGGCGTTCAAATAATGGTTGACAAATTTGTCTGAGGTTTGGAAAGAATTCAGCAATATAATTGAGACATCCTAAAAACCTTTGAAGTTGATTTTTATCCTTGATTTGATCGGGGAACTTTTTAGCAAATTGTATGACTCTATGTATCGGTTTGATCAAACCTTTGGATATGTCATGTCCTAAAAACCGAACAGATGTTTGGAATAGTTTCATTTTCTTTTGGGATAATACGAGGCCATTTTGTTTAATAACTTGAAAGAAATGTCTTAAATGTTTGAAATGTTGATCAATATTTTCAGAAAATATCAGGATATCATCTATGTAGATGATACTAAAGAGCTATATGGACTGAAAATATCATTCATTATTAATACACCTCAAATACCTCGTAATATAGAAAGACGAGATATTTCCCAAATAATTGAAGAAGAAGATGGAAAAATTACCATAAAATTTAATCTACATAGAAAGCCTATTACTACACCTACTTTACAAAGATCTCAATCTTCTCGTCATTTATTCCTACTTTCTCAAAAAATTCTACCAAATATGATTTTGTTACTCCTATTCCTAAACCCAGATCAGGACCCTCATCCCCTCAAAATTATTCTACTCCAACCTCACCTTCTATTTCCAGCATGACGATGATCACATCTGGACAATAATTTCAACCAGATTTTGAATATTTAAATGAAGAATTACAAGATCGATTTCATAATGAGAAACACAAATGCTATGAAAGATTAGATAATGATATTCAAGCACATATTCACAGTGCATGGATTAGCAAGATGAAAATATTTAAATCAAATATTCCTTGTTATACATTTCTCACAATATTCTTATCTGCCGAAGATTTTAATGATTTTCAAAATAAATCTGCTATATAAGTTAATACTACTCTTCACAAAAAATGGACTCTCATAAACAATGATTATGTTTCTGCTGTTCATCCTCCTTTACAACCTTTAAAACTTGAAACACTAAATGATGAAGTCACAACTGATCCTTTTAAAAGAGACAACAGTGACAAAGAACCTGTTAATTCAAAAGACATTAATAATATTCTTCAACAGAATAATTATTCCAATCAAATACTTAAAACAATAGCTACCCAAGTTAATCGCATATCTAATAATCTCAATCAAAGCCAACATGCAAAACACTCAACGTTTAATGACACAACTAAACATTTATTTAAAACAAAAATAATTCCTTATGAAAGAGAAAAACAAATCAGCTTTCAAAATAATACTAATCAAATTCTCAATAAAATTTCTGCCAAACTTTCAGAAATTGGGACATCAGGAAATAAAAAAAACTGTGTTGAGACTAATAAAGATAACACAGATGAATCCGCACAATCTACAGATGTCTCTGAAGAGGATTCTTCAGATGGTGTCAATATAATTGATAATCTATTTAATGATGGTAATGACAAAACTCACAAAATCTTTAATAGAAGACGACGATTTAATACTATCGTACACGTAATTATTATTCAAGATCTACCCCAGCCGATATTGGCTACGAAAAAGAAATCAATTTAAAAGTTCAAAATATGATGGTCAATCCTAATTGAATGGAACATTGATGGCAAATCAGAATATGAAATTTTGAATACATTACAAGAAATGGGCATGACACGCCTCGCCTACAAGATTAAAGGTCAAAATGAAGAAACTGCCACGACTCTGATTGTTCAGGGTTTTACTGGCCAACTCAGAAACTGGTGGGATAATGCTTTATCCCTAGACTCAAAACTTAATATTCTTAATCATACTATTAAAGTTGAAGATAATGATGGTAACATTAACGAACAAAACAATTCATGTGAATTTCTCATTATTACAATTTCCATGTATTTTATTGGAAACCCGAAAGAAGAATTTAATTCCTCAAAATTCATCCTAACAAATCTTCGATGTCCATTTTTATCTGATTATCGATGGTACAAAGATGTATTCTCACTCATGTCCTGCGAAGAGATGACTGTAATATGTCTTTCTGGAAAGAAAGATTTATTATGGGTTTACCAAGACTCTTAAGTGACAGAATCATACAAAAACTAAAAAGTGAAATTGGCACTGATGATATTCCTTTCAATGATATTACACATGGTCAGTTATTTGCTTTCACTAAAAAAATAAGGCCTAACATTATGTTCTGAACTCATGTTTCAAGCTAAGTATAGATCTAACAAAACTACAACTCGCAAAGAACTAGGATCCTTTTGCTCAATGTTTGGCTTAATGAATATAGATCCCCCTTCTATCCGAAGAAAAAAGAGAGCTAAAACTTTTAAACCATATTCCAAAACCTCAACATTTAACCACCAACGATACAAAAAGTATAACCATACCAGCAGTAAAATATCCAACCCATTAAAATGCTGGAACTGCAATCAACCAGGACACACATCAAATAATTGCCTTAAGAAACCAAAGAAAAATCAAAACAAAAGATTAATGAATTAATAGATGATATTAATAGTGATACTTGCACCTCTACAAAAGACGAAACCGAAACAGAAAATGAAATTCCTACAAAGGGCATCTGCAATCTATGTGTCATAACAAAAGATAACAAAAAAGCAAATTTTAGACCTTGTCCAACATATTCCCGATCCTGAAACACAAAAACAATATCTTAACAAATTAGAAGATTTAATTATTGATGAAGAAAGTTCAAAACGAAACCCTATTAAAGAAAATTTTAGTTTAAGTACATTATTTGATAAGTATCCCCAACAAAGTATCCTCAAACAGTACACTACAAAAAACTTACAATCAGAAATTAACCTCCTCAAAAAACAAGTTAACCAACTCCAAAAAAACCTATTCTCTCTACGAGGAAAGGATATAGAATTAGAAACCAAATTCTTACTCCTTAATCCAACACCTGTTGAAGAAATTAACATTGACGCTCTTAATGAAGCAACAACTAGTAATTTTATCAATTCTATAAAAAAAAATTGAATATAAAAAATGGTATGTCAACATCGATTTGGTTATCAAAAAATACAAAATAACTCTACTTGCCCTTGTTGACTCCGGTGCAGATCATAATGTTCTGCGTGAAGGAGTTATACAATCATAATATTATGAAAAAACAACAGAATAATTATATACTGCTAATTCAAAACCTTTAGACGTCAGGTATAAATTATCAAAAGCACATATATGTAATAATGGATATTTCTTCAAAAATGTTTTCACTTTAGTCCGGGACATCCCAAGATATCATTCTCGGCATGCCTTTTCTGACACAGATATACCCGTTCCATGTAAACAACAAAGGTGTGTTCACGAAAATTCATGGCCGACATATCCTTTTTCCCTTTCATCTCACCTGTCAAACAAAAAAAAATATTTTTACATCAAAACTCATCAATTATTAAACAAATAAATATAATACGTAATAAAAAACAACATATTAATTCATTAAAAGAAGAAATTCCCTACCTCAAAATCGAACAACAACTCACTTACCCACACATTAAACACAAAATATCTGAAATGGAAATTTTTGTCACCCAACAAATATGTAGTGAACTCCCAAACGCTTTTTAGGATCGCAAAAGTCACATAGTACCCTTCCTTATGTCAGTCCCGATGCTCAATCAGAGATAAAACACGCAATAAACAACGCGGAAGCATTTAAAAAGTGGCTAATTTTTTTTTCGCTTTGGCCTGACTTAGAAAACATACTTTCAAAATACATTAATATTCAAAATACTGGTTTTACAACAATCTAAAACCAACTACAACACTGTTAGGATAAAATTTATAGTTTTGGTGATAACAAAAAGTCAAGTTAAATTTGGACTTTCAGACGTTGATTGAGTATCCAGACGACTAGTCTATTCAGATGATGAGATTACGGGGTCAGTTGTTGGTCTTCATTCAGTCGATGGGTTATTCAGACGCAAGGTATTTGCTCTCAGTTGAATTTTCAGTCGACAGGCAATCCAGACGAGAGCTACAGTAAACCAGTCGTTGGGTAATTCAGATGCTAGATACAGTGAGTCGCATATCCAGACGAGAGCTACAGTAAGTTGTATATTTAGACGTTGGCTACAGTGAAGAAATTTCAGATGCAGGGTATATTGATTCAGACGTGAGTTTATACAATCAGTCGCAAGCTACAGTAGATTATTCACTCAGACGCAAGCTACAGTAAATTGCATTATCAGTCGATGGAATATATAAACCAGTCGGGAGCTACAGTGATTTGTGTAACCAGTCGCTGATACTTGGTGTTTGCATATAGCAAAACTACGTCGTTTAAATAAGTTAAAACGACAACGTTTGGGTTAACGCTAGAAATCAATCGTTGGACTATGCATGTATACAGTCGTTGGAATAACGCACATGTTAAGGCAATCAGCAGTTGCATACTTTCACATATTCCAGTCGCAACATCCTAAACGACGATGAAGGAATTTCAGGCGCAAGCGATAAAGAAATTCAAATACGATCATATACTCAAATGGGAAAAGATCAACAGAATCGTACAATTGCCTGGAATTGAGGAGACAACATCGGTACTATTTTGGATAAATAGTACATATTTACAGAGGTTGTTACACGGTTATTGAACAAATAAGGAAGGCGACAAATTTGCTCTGACAGTGTGCATTTTACCTTGTAGTGGAGCAGAGTATACGGTTACAAGATTATCAGAATTTTAAAAAAGGATTTTGTTTCCTTAGCTATTCAAATGACCGTTGAGCGAAGACTATAAATACCGGCTGTTTGAATTGAAGAATCATCCTTCTCTCTCAGTATTTGTTGAAACTCTGCCAAATTGCTTTCTGAGCTATCTCACATATTGAAGTTATTCTCAAAGCTCAAAGATTCGAAAAACACAACCGTTGCTATTCATTGATATACCTTCGAGTCTATCTTCGGGTTACATTTCTGTAATCGAGTTTCATTGTTGAACTAGAAGATTTTACAGTCTCACATATAATGCATTTCACTGTTATATCTTTGATTGAGTCTGTAACAAACGCGCTATCAAAAGTCGTTTGAAAATTATACAAGTGTTGTAAAACAGCAGCTGCGACTGCTTCATGGAGTTAGTGGTGCTAGGAGTTCATACAAGTGAGTCTTGTGTAACTAGGTGTGTGCAGAAGGCCTGTACAAATCAAAGCTTCTAGTGAATCCTTCCTGAAAAGGAAGAAGGGGAGACGTAGGATATTTATATCCAAACTTCCACAAACAAACTCTGAACCATTACTCTTTACATTACGCATTTACTAATTGTGTTATCTGTTCTCAAATTAATCGGCCTTTTTCCGCACATATTTTGTTGGCCGAAAGATTTGATTAAACTGAGATCCTTAAATCTTGTAACTCGGATTTAAGTTAAGCAACGCTTGTAAAACTTTTAAAAGGTTTCGAAAAATTTAAAATACCAAGAGTTCATTCAACCCCCCCCCCCTTCTGAACTCTTGCAGCTGTTTCGAACCACATTGATCGTATTTTGGAACTATCAAACTCCTACAACACGAACTAACATGCAAGCATAGAGTGACTCCCAATCAACGACAAAAGGATCCATGATGAGTCCCTCGCTCAACAAAGATACATTACACTATAACATGAATATACTATATATAACTGGGACACTCTATCCACCTCCTGGCACTACCAGCTAGATCAACTCCACGTCCAGCTGAGAAACCATGATAACCTGAAACACACATAGGCAAACAAAACAACCGGCCAGAGGGACATGGGGTCAAACCCCAGTACAAAGAGCAACTGAAAAAGCTCAACAAAGATACATTACACTATAACATGAATATACTATATATAACTGGGACACTCTATCCACCTCCTGGCACTACCAGCTAGATCAACTCCACGTCCAGCTGAGAAACCATGATAACCTGAAACACACATAGGCAAACAAAACAACCGGCCAGAGGGACATGGGGTCAAACCCCAGTACAAAGAGCAACTGAAAAACAGCTAATAAATAGCAACAGATAATATGCAGATGCTATGCAGGAGAACAAGGCTACAAACAAAGGTGTGAGACCCGAAAGTTTATCGGATTGATTGAGTTAATTAATCGGATTTAGCATAGACCATATTTGGCTTGAAAAGATCTGGGACGAGCCAGATTTGAGCTGGTATGCTTGGTGAAGCTATCGGGTCCGTTTTGGTGATTAGAATAGCTCTGGAAAGTTGATTTCCTTCGATTTCCGGTGGTAGACAGCTCCAACGTAGACAAGAGTGGTAGCGCTGGACTCCTCTTGTTAAGGCGATTATTCTCATACCTTTTTCGCAGGCTTGGGATTAGTTGGAAGAGATTACGAAGACATATCCATTCTGTAGTCAGTTAGCATAAGCGTCGGATTAGTCCTGCCGTTCAGGTATCTTGTTGTGTAAGTGTTAGTTCTACCTTTGCGCTTTGTTTATAGCTGTTTGTTGAGCTTGTAAGGTAGGATGGAGCTGGTTTAGCTCGTAGTTGCCAGTTCGTGAGTTCTGTGTTATTGTACCTGAGCCTGTGTTGTGTTCTTGGTTAGCAGGTTTCAGATTGGGTTTCTAGGGACTTCATTGTGGTAAATATAGCTCAGAACTTAGGTACGGATATGAACTTGTTTTACAACGTGGGATGTGGCATGGATATATGTGTTTGCTTGCTGGTCTGCTATACTGTGTATGCTATTCATTGGCTATCGCATTTTGTTGTATTCTGTTGCATGTGCATACTCGCATTATTCATGTTGAGCTCAGATCTTGTTTAGGCGTGTCTTGTTATCTTGATCTGTGTGTACCAGGATGCTTGAAAGGGAGGACGAGCGGGTAACTCCCGTATACCTCATCTCCCTGCTGGGATCTGTTAGCAACTATGAGCGGAGTGGGTAGCTCCCACACCTCATGAGCTAGGAAACAGCAGGTTGAGTGAATTGTTGTGCATCTGGTACCGTGTGTTGAGACGAGTGGGTAGCTCCCATATACTCACACACCCCGTGGCCACTATTGCTCAGTTGATCTGTTGTCCTTGTTGAGCTGTTTCTTGAGATTCCTTTGGCTCCCTGCCTTTGATTGTAGCCTGGCCTCATGCATAGCACTCGCATTTTATCTGTTTCTATCTTACTACTGTTTTTCAGTTGCTCTCCGTACTGGGGTTTGACCCCATGTCCCTCTGGGGCTTGTTGTCTTGTTTGCCTCTGTGTGTTTAGGTTACCAAGGTTCACCGCTGGTCGTGGATTTGATCCAGCTGGTAGTGCCTTAGGAGGTGGATAGAGTGTCCCAGTTATAGTAGTAGATACATATGATATGTATTGTATATATGTGGTTGATTTGGGAGTCACTCTATGTTTGTTTGTGGCTGTGTTGTATTATGGATTTCGAACATTGTAAAACCTGTATTTTGAATAACTTTGTATTTTAAATTATGTTTTCTAAAATCAGGCCAGAAACCAAAAATTTAGCCACTATTTATTGCTTCCGCTATTGTTTATTGCGTGGTTTTACTCTGATTGAGCACGAGGCCTGACATTTTTGGTATCAGAGCTTAAGCCGGGATAAGCTAGATTTCTTTTGATCACACTTGAGTCTAGGCACAGTGTTGCTTGTTGCATGTGCATGACTATGTGATTTGATTGCTATGTGATATATTTGTTGTTCACTATTTATTGCTTCCGCTATTGTTTATTGCGTGGTTTTACTCTGATTGAGCACGAGGCCTGACATTTTTGGTATCAGAGCTTAAGCCGGGATAAGCTAGATTTCTTTTGATCACACTTGAGTCTAGGCACAGTGTTGCTTGTTGCATGTGCATGACTATGTGATTTGATTGCTATGTGATATATTTGTTGTTCTGTGACCTTACCCTCTTAATACCTTCGTACATGCCGCCTAGGCGTAGAGGTAGAGGTAGAGGGCAGATTCCAGAAGAATCCGAGGGTCATAACAAGGAGGTGCAGCATAGTGGACCTTTTCATAGACGTGATATATAGGTTGAGGATGAGGTTTGATGAGCTGGCAGCCCGTGTGGACGACATGGAACTTGTGATGGCGAGGTTTCAGCGGATGAATCCTCAGACGTTTAACGGTTATGAGCCTAGTTTCGATGCGGAGTCTTGGTAGCAGCACATAACCGGGTTGTTTGATCGTGTGAGGTTCGATTTGAGCGTAGGTTGAGTTTTGCTACGTTCCAGTTGAGGATGAGTGCCGAGCGTTGGTGGAGAGGTACTTCTCGAGCGCTAGAGGAGACTGGCGTAGGGATTTCATGGAATAGTTTCTGTACTGCCTTTCGACAGGAGTACGTCCCTGAGTCCTATGTTAACACCAGGGAACGTGAGTTTGATAACCTAGTGCAGGGGACTATGTCTGTGGGAGACTATGCCCGGAGGTTTTCTTCTCTTTCTTGCGTATGTTCCGCATGTTTCTGGCCGAGAGAGGGCGAAGAGGAACAATTTCTTGGAGGACTCAATGAGGTGTTGTATTCTTTGGTGTTGGCGGGTTCACCGACGAGTTATGCGGATGTGGTGTACAAGGCTATGGATATTGAGGACGGACTGCAGAACCTTAGGTCTCGTGTTAGGCCGAAAGTGGTGCAAGGTAACAGTCCCATGGTCCCGATGGTGCAACCTCCTAGTCTGTGCAGTCATCCCAGCCACCCCAGTAGTAGATTGCCCAACAGTCGGGACACCGTAGGTTTAGACCTCGTGGTCGTCAGTTCAAGAAGAAGTCTGGCTCTAGGTCTTCTGGCTTGGGCAGTTCTAGCAGCGGTAGTTCCAAGGTCGAGTTTTGTGGCCAATGTGGAGGAAGGCATCCTACGGCGCAGTGTGTGGGTGTGCAAGGTTCGTGTAACATTTGTGGGCAGTATGGACACTTTGCGAGAGTGTGTCCTTTAGCTGGATCTCAGCACACCGCTGCTCCACCGCAGGGTCGTGCGGGTGGATCTTCTAGAGGTCGTTCTTTTCCTGCTCCACAACATAGGTTGGGAGAGCCTCAGTATAGGCCATTCCAGCAGCCTGGTCCTTCGTGGTTTGGACAGTCTTCCCAACCCCAGTTTTCAGGACCTCAGTTTGCCCAGGTGAATTCCATGACGAGGGAGCAAGCGGAGGGCACGTCAACATGAGTGATCGTAGGTACTTGCTTTGTCTTTGATTTTCCTGCGCGTGTATTGTTTGATACAGGGGCATTGCATTCGTTTATTGTTGATGTATTTTTGGTTGAGCATGGTTTGCATACCACTTCTTTGAGCGATGTTGTGTTTGTTGCAACCCCTGTCGGCACGAGCCTGTACTTATTGTTGATGTATTTTTGGTTGAGCATGGTTTGCATACCACTTCTTTGAGCGATGTTGTGTTTGTTGCAACCCCTGTCGGCACGAGCCTGTACTCCCAAGAGATTTTGTTGAATGACATTCTTAGATTTGGTGAGAACGTGTTGTTAGCAAATCTGATCTGGCTAGTGATGTGGGATTTCGATTGCATAGTGGGAATGGACGTGTTGTAGGGTTATAGGGCCACCGTGGATTGTTTACATGGAGTTGTGCGTTTTAGGCCCCAGTCTGGCGAGAAGTGGGACTTCTATGGTCTCGATTCTTGATCGAAGATTCCTTTAGTCTTTGCGACGGAGATGTTTAGCCTGTTGTCGTTGGATAATGTCGGATTTATTATCTATGCTTTGGATGCGTCTTCTTCGTTGTGTGTGCAGATTAGCAAAGTTCCCGTTGTTCGCAATTTCCCGGATGTGTTCCCGGAGGAGATACCTGGTTTTCCTCTGAAGAGGGAGATAGACTTCAGCATTAAGTTGGTACCTGGTACAGCTCCTATCTCGAGAGCCCCGTATCGTTTAGCGCCTGCTAAGTTGAGGGAGCTTAAGGTACAGCTTAGCGATTTGCTGGAGAAGGGTTTCATTAGGCCAAGAATGTCACCGTGGGGAGCGCCTATCTTGTTTGTGAAGAAGAAGGATGGATCGATGAGGATGTGCATCGACTTTAGGCAGTTGAATAAGGCAACAGTGAAGAATAAGTACCCTTTTTCGAGGATTGATGACTTGTTTGATCAGCTTCAGGGTTCGACTGTGTTTTCTAAGATCGATTTGCGTTCGGGGTACCATAAGTTGCGCATTCGAGAGCAAGATGTTGCGAAAACTGCATTTTGTACGAGGTACGGGCATTTCGCGAAGACATTTTCCTTCTGTAGTCTGTTAGCATAAGCGTCGGATTAGTCCTGCCGTTCAGGTAGCTTGTTGGGTAAGTGTTAGTTCTACCTTTGTGCCTTGTTTAGTGCTGGTTTTTGAGCTCGTAAGGAAGGATGGAGCTGGTTGAGCTCGTAGTTCCCAGTTCGTGAGTTCTGTGTTATTGTCCCTGAGCCTGTGTTGTGTTCTTGGTTAGAAGGTTTCAGATTGGGTTGCTCGGGACTTTGTTTGTGGTAAATATAGCTCAGAACTGAGGTACGGATGTGAGCTTGTTTTACAGTGTTGGATGTGGCATGGATATATGTGTTTGCTTGCTGATCTGTTGTACTGTGAATGCTACTCGCTGGCTATCGCATTCTGTTGTATTCTGTTGCATGTGCATACATGCATTATTCATGTTGAGCTCAGATCTTGTTTAGCCGTGCCTTGTTATCTTGATATGTGTGTACCAGGATGTTTGAATTGGAGTAAGAGTGGGTAACTCCCGTATACCTCATCTCCTTACTGGGATCTGTTAGCTACTATGAGCGGAGTGGGTAGCTCCCACACCTCATGATCTAGGCAACATCGGGTTGAGTGAATTGTTGTACATCTGGTACCGTGTGTTGAGACGAGTGGGTAGCTCTCATATACTCACACACCCCGTGACCACTATTGCTCAGTTGATCTGTTGTCCTTGTTGAGATGTTTCTTGAGATTCCTTTTGCTACCTGCCTTCGGTTGTAGCCTGGCCTCATGCATAGCACTCGCATTTTATCTGTTGCTATCTTACTACTGTTTTTCAGTTGCTCTCCGTACTAGGGTTTGACCCCATGTCCCTCTGGGACTGGTTGTCTTGTTTGCCTGTGTGTGTTTTCAGGTTACCAAGTTTTCACCGCTGGTTGTGGATTTTATCCAGCTGGTAGTGCCCCAGGAGGTGGATAGAGTGCCCCAGTTATAGTAGTAGATACATATGATATGTATTGTATCGATGTGGTTTATTTGGGATTCACTCTATGTTTGTATGTGGCTGAGTTGTATTTTGGCTTTCGAACATTGTAAAACCTGTATTTTGAATAACTTTGTATTTTAAATTATGTTTTCTAAAGTCAGGCCATAAAGCGAAAATTTAGCCACTATTTTATTGCTTCCGCTATTGTTTATTGTGTGGTTTTACTTTGATTGAGCACGAGGCCTGACTGAAGGCAGGGAGCCAAAGAATCTCAAGAAACAGCTCAACAACTAATACAAATTATCAGGCCTCGTGCTCAACTCAGAGATAAACCACGCAACACAATGGCGGAAGCAAAAGAATAGTGGATAAATTTTCGCTTTTTGGCCTGACTTTGAATACATAATCTAAAATACAATTTATTCAAAATAAAGGTTTTATAATGCTCAAAAACCAAATACAACACAGCTAACATACAAACATTGAGTGACTCCCAATTTAAAATCATAATAAATATAACTGGGACACTCTATCCACCTCCTGGGGCACTACCAGCTGGATAAACTCCACGACCAGCTGTGAAACCATGGTAACCTGACAACACACACAGGCAAAAAAGACAACCAGCCCCAGAGGGACATGGGGTCAAACCCCAGTACGGAGAGCAACTAAAAAACAGCAGAATGATAGCAACAGATAAAATGCGAATGCTAGGTATGAGACAAGGCTACAACCGAGGCAGGGAGCCAAAGGAATCTCAAGAAACAGCTCAACAACAATCAACAGATCACTGCAAGATAGTGGCCACGGGGTGTGTGAGTATATGGGAGCTATCCACTCGTCTCAACACACGGTACCAGATGCACAACAATTCACTCAACCTGTTGTTGCCCAGCTCATGAGATGTGGGAGCTGCCCACTCTGCTCATAGTGGCTAACAGATCCCAGCAGGGAGATGAGGTATACTGGAGTTACCCGCTCGTCCTCCAATACAAGCATCCTGAAACACACAGATTAAGATAACAAGGCACGGCTAAACAAGATCTGAGCTCATCATGAATAATGCGTGTATGTCCATGCAACAGAATACAACAGCCAACGAATATCACACACAGTACAGTAGATCAGAAAGCAAACACATATATCCATGCCACATCCAATGCTATAAAACAAGCTCACATCCGTACCTCAGTTCTGAGCTATAATTACCACAAACGAAGTTCCGAGCAACCAGATCTGAAACCTGCTAACCAACAACACAACACAGGCTCAGGGGCAATAACACAGAACTTACAAAATGGGAGCTACAAGATCCACCAGCTCGGTCCTACTGCTCTAGCTCAACCAGCATCTCTAAACAAAGCACGAAGTAAGAATAAACACTTACCCAACGAGCTACCTGAACGGCAGAATCAAATCTGCGCTTATGCTAACAGACTACATAGAGTAGCTTTCTTCGTGATCTTCTTCCAGCTAATCCCAAGCCTGCGAAAGAGGTATGAGAAGAATCGCCTTAACAAGAGGAGTCCAGAGCTACCACTCTTGTGTCTGTCGGAGATGTCTACCACCGGCAATCGAAGGAAATAAACTACAGTGAACAGTAGCTAGGGTATCGCGACAGGGTAAGATTACAAGAATATTTCTATGTCTCGGAAAGGATCATGGCGAGACCGAAGTCAGAGTCCTCAATATATATATTTAAGTCTCACAGATCTGAAAGACAACAGCCACCTACAACCTAAGATCCAAAGCTGATCACAACTCAGATCTGAGTATCACTCCAGATCTGAACTCTACGCCCAACCAGACTTGGAACTTATCCAAAATACGTCGCACCAAAGACCGCTCGCTCACTAGGACACGTTATCCCGCTAGCCAAGGCTGAATCACTAAACAGCATCGCATCGTATCCACGACAGAACACTAAGATCTGACTCCCAAAACCAGACAAATCTGAAATCTCTGAACCGCACCGGTCTACCCTATAACTGAAACTCGGAACAACGATCCGGCCTGTCTACTAAACACTAACATGCTCGAACTCAAATCTGGTTTCGTCCAAAACAATGCCGTTCCGTTACCCGCTAATAAAAACACTAGTGCGTCCCCAAATACCTGCGATAACCATATTTCACCTCCAGATCTGATCAACCATCAAATCTGATTGCTACTCCGCAAAATTCCCAAACTTCCTAGAGTTGTTTCAGATATCAAATCTGACCCGATAGCTTCACCAAGCATACCAGCTCAAAGCTGGCTCATCCCAGATCTGTACAAGCCAAATCCGATCTAATCCAAACCCGATTAATTAATTAAATTAATCGAATAGACTTTCGAGTCTCACATTCCTCCCCCACTGAAAACAAGATTTCGTCCTTGAAATCAAGCAACAACTCCAGATGAACCAAAACATCTACATAAAACCAGCACTCAACAGAATACTCCAAAACTGAATAGCCACGCTATGCACAAAACACTCAGCAACCTCTAACAGACAACATGAGGCTACTAAATAAGAGTTCAAGATAACTGGAACAAACAACACAATCAAAACTAGCTACTGGTAATGTCAGGACTCGTGCTCACAACAGATAAACACATGCGGAAGCTATCAAAAAGTGGGTAAAATTTTCGCTTTTAGGCCCGACTGTTTTAAACATATAATTTAAAATACCACGATACTGAAAATAAGTTCCCAAATCATAAACGTTTAATCAACAAAACATACATAAGTTCAACATGTATCATAATCCCCTACGGGTACAACAACGAAGCGCAGGGCATCCCCCTGGCTAACTGATACATACATATATATGCTATATGCTACTGGGACACACTAGCCACCACCTGGGGCACCACCAGCTGGGTTAAACTCACGACCAGCTGTAGAACCTGGGTTTCCTGAAAACAACATAACAAAGAAACAAACCAAGCCCCGGAGGGACATGGGCTCAAACCCCAGTACGGAGAGCAATAATACAACAGAAATAACAGCAAGGAATAAAATGCAGGTGCTATGCATGAGACGCCAAGGAACCAAGGAAAGCTCGACCCACAAGGGAGCTAAGGAACTCAAACATAGCTCCAAGAATCATCGACAACGAATAGGTGGCCACGGGGTATGTTCACAGTGTGGTAGTGAGCCACTCGCCATGAAAATACACCCACTTACCGGATGCATCAAACAACTCAACCCACTGTTGCCTCGCCCATGAACTGTGGTAGTTAACCACTCGGCTCATGGTGGCTACGATCCCAGCAGGGAGATGAGAGTGCGGTATCGCCGCTCGCCCTCACATCCTGGTAAGAAAACAATAACAATGCAACAATGGTACAAGGACTACCAAAAACTGGAAAGGAATACCATGCGGGTATGCAACATGCGGGAATGCCAGCATATAAACATATGCAACGCAGCAGCTGTAAAACAAGCTCAAATCCGTACCTTATACTGAGCAACAACTAACCCTGCGATAAATCCCGAAGACTCTGGTAAAAGCCTGTTAAACACACGGCATACACAACGTAAATCTAATAGGTTGCTAATCAAGCTCACGGCTGGGAGCCTTACTCGACCAGCTGCTCCAATTACCTCAACAATTACATAAAACTTAAGAACTAAGGCTAGAAACAAGGTCTCACCGAAAACCAGAACGTAGCTCTACCAAATCGACACAACACTCGAACGGCAGCAACTTCGCGTTCCTCGACTAGCCAATTAAAGCTTCTAAAACTGGTATGAATTGGAAGAGCTTCTCAAGAGGAGTCCAACGCTACCTCGCACGAGCCAAAACACCCACCGGAACGACGGGAAATCTCCGGAAAAGCTCACGGCTGAACAGGGCCCTAGGGTTCGAAAGATAAGGAAAGAAAGGCTGGAAATATTTGCTACGTATGGAATTGATACCACAATTCGAAGACCAAATCTTCCTATAAATAGCACTTGCTACGATTGGAAATCAATAACAATTATTGTCCACCGACAAAACCAGTCGACTCTAACAAATTTCCCAAACCAGCAGACGCAAGAACCAACAGCTGATCTAATCAACAATCGCTAAAACGACTAACGGCTGGTTCTCAAAACGGCGTCGCAGCAACTTACTCAAACGACGTCGCATACTAAACCAGCAGCTGGGTATCCAGTCGCAAGACAAAACTACGCAACGCTTCTCTCTCTCAGCTGGATCCAGTCGCAACCTCAAAACGCAGCGTTGCAACTAATTCGAACGACGTCGCTCCACTGACGTCATCCAGTCGCAAACTCTCGCGAAATACCAGCAGCAAGTAATAGCGTCCAAACTCACTCGCAGCTGGACTCCCAGTCGCAACAACAAAACGACGACGCACACTCTTCGAGCTACAGGAAAGTTGACCCGCGTTGACCTCTAAATCTGCTGATCGACCAGCGGAACTCAAACGCGATCTACCAGCTGGTACCAGACGCAACATCCAAACGACGGCGTTTCAAGAATCTCGAGCTAAAACACGCTTCGACTGGTTTTACCACCGACCATTCGCTAGCTCTCCAAACCAGCTGACACGTCATCCAGCAGGTACCTCAAAGATGCGAAAAAATACAAAATCTCCAGAATTGTTCAACACATGAAATGGAACCCGAAAATGCAACTAAAACACTCAAATAGAGATCTTAAACCAGCAGAACCTCTATTTATCGATTCATTCCAACGAAAAATCTCAATTACAAATCCAGGTCTCACATTTCTCCCCCACTAAAAAGGATTTCGTCCTCGAAATCAAACAACAATTCTGAAAGCACAACACAGCAACTGCAACTCGAAGCAACAACAAGAAGCTAAACAGAAACTCGCCCAACACAAGGCCAAG
>KV004087.1:67353-77564 GCA_001598015.1 Dorcoceras hygrometricum | reverse complement strand
CTCTTTGAGCTGCAATAGCTCGTTGTTCTTGAACATATAAAATCATATTTTGAGCACCGGAGACAGATCTGGTATGATTTAAAAAATCATGCGGAAAATACCAGAACTGAATCCTATATTTTAAAACAACTCAAACAGATTTATGTACAACATAAATCTGTTCGAGACTTGCAATGTGCTTGTGTGCTAACTGTGTATGCGATGCTAAGCTGAAAGAGTCTGCTGAACTGTTATGCGTGAAATGCGTGCTAGAATGCTAAGTAAAATATGCAATACTGAAAGCTTAAAGAACACGATACTCAGCAGGTTTGTTTATGGAAGTTCGGATATCAATATCCTACATCTCCCCTTCTTCCACCTCGGAAGGCTCCACTAGAAGATTTGATCTTACAACTGCGTGTACAGACCCAATCCCACAGCCAGCAGCTGTGAGCACTCCTAGACTCCACAAATGCACAACAGCCTCAACTGTGTGACTGACTACATACACAAGATTTTTACGTCTTCATGCTTGGACGGGAACTGTAAACAGATTTCGAGATTCATTCACAAATAGATGTGAATGAATCTGGGTGTGTGAGATTGATACAATGTAGCTCTCAAACTCTCTGTTTTTCTCACACACGAGGGACATGCTCTAACAAGCTAATCTAGACTCAGCAACCGACTCTCGTGAAAGCTCCTCTCTGATGGCGATCGATTGCTTCATCTATCTCTTTATTTTCCCTCTGTTGGTGCACTGTATATTCAATGTATTTCTCCCACAGTATTGTAGTTGCACCAACGTCGTCTCTCAACTGGACGAACACTCCACACGACAGAACACTTCTTCAATGGCGTCGCCTTGAATATATAGCCTCTATAGAATTTCTTCCCGTTGGATAGCTTCCAAAACTGTTCAGTGCTTCATATGGCTATCTTGTCTTCTTTCTATTTCAGTGTAACGCTCCTCTGTAAATTACCGACAAGGGAACAGTACTTGCGTCCTTTTCTTTTGCAGGCTTCTTGTCGCTTTCGCCATTTGAATTGAGCTCAGCAGTTGACATCCAGCTTTGATAAGTAAGTTGTCAACTGCTTCGCTGCTGATTTATCACTACGACTGCTGCGCTTTGTTACTTCTTCAATTCTTTGCGCCTGGATTTCTTGCGATTGGACAGTGTAGCTCGCGACTGAATATATATAGCAACAGCTGATTCAAAAAAAGCTCTCGACTGGATGCTGCTGTTGCTTGCGTCTGGTTTTCAATTGCTTCGCCTGAATCTTCTTTAACAACAATAGATTTATCTTCTTGCGTCTGGTTTCTCAAAACACTGCGTCTGGAAATCTTTGCGTTGCGACTGGATCCACTGTAGCTTCGACTGCTGAAATATCAACGCAAAGTCTTCCTGCTGAATCTTTAGCGCAAGAGCAAAACGCTGTCGTATCAACTTATGTAAACGACATCGTTTTGCTATCGCTATTTCCAAATAGCATCTGCTGATTGCACTGTAGCTTGCGACTGGATATCTCCTCTACGACGTCGCTTCCTCTTGCATCTGGATGCAAGCTACCTGCTGATTCTTTGACTGCTTTCACAAGCCATCTGCTGAATATGATGACGTCACCGATGACAACATCAACACTATTTCATCTGCTGAATCTCCAGCACGACGTCGCATCATCTTTTGCGCTTCGCTTCATCTGCTGATTGTTATTGCGAATGCAAAACGCTGTCGTTCCAACTTATTCACGCGACATCGTTTTGCAATCTCCAACTCCAAATATCAACTGCTGATAGCTTCCTGCTGATCAATGTAGCTTCCTGATGAATGATGACGTCACTGCTGATGTCATCTACACTTAGCGCTCCAGCTGATCTTCTTCGTCGCTCCAGCTCCAGCTTGCGATTCTTCGTAGCTTCTTGCTTCTTGAATAGCGACTGTTGATAGATTCATCAACAGTACTTATAAACGCTACTGCTAACAGATTCGTCAACAGTAACTTGCTCATCTTCTTCTTCAATCTAATTCTCCAGAAAGCTCCTCAATTACATGTACCAGTTGATTCATCTTTTCTCTTTAGCACTTTCAGCTGGTTGTCATCGTTTCAGCTGGTTCATCATGCTCCAGCTGATTCAACTTGGCCTCCGCCTGATTACGAACAGCTGATTCAACTTTGGACGTCTCCATTGCTAATCCAGCTGCCCATTCCATGAACACCAAACCAACTGCTGAATCTTTATATTGAACCAACTCCTGGACATATTTATCAGCTTATCTTCTTTGCGCAATAAGCTTCTTGGCTGATATTCATCTTCGTTCCTAAAAACCTGCTACACTTAAGTAGAATTGTTAGAATCACAATAAGATGTTTTGTGTAATTCAAAACTTAATCAGGATCTGTCAAAACAGATCCAACACTCTGTTTTTGGAGATCTTAGTGGCGCTGGATTCCCCTTGCGTAGCTCTTTCGTTTGCTACCCTCTTGAGACGATAGTATTGCACTGGAAGTGGAAACGCGAAGCTGCTGGACTTCGAAGCTTTTGAGAAAAGTCTGTGTGTGCGTTCTTCTGCTAGCGTGAGCTTTTGGGTGAGCATTTCTTGTAGTTTGAGCTCGGTTTTTAGTAGTTAATGCCTGCGTAGAATTATAGGATCTAAGTATGCTTCTGGCCGTAGGATTAGCGTGATCTTGTAGCAGAATTGAGCTAAGATATTAGCTATGTTGTAATAGATTTCAGCTTCCAGGAAGTTTCCTGCTGCATGATTTGAGCCAGGAGGAATCTGTTAGGTAAATTGAAGAGGAAAGGTACGATTGAGCGGCCCCTTAGCAGCTTGAGCGTGAACATGTCTATGTTTCGATGTTGTGAACTGCTGTTATGTGGCTTACGTGAATTTACATGCTGGAATTGATTGAGATATGTTTTGCTTCACGTATTATAGATTGTATGCATCTAGCATGGATATTGAATGGCATTCATGCATACATCTTGAGCTTAATGTACAGATTTGATTTGATACCTGATTGGGTTCCACGTTGTGACTGGTCGACGGTTGAGTCGTGCCCGAAAAGTCCAACGCTATCGTCGGAGCGGTGACTACCGGATACGAGTGTCTACCGCCGAGCTGTGATGGGCTGACGGGCCCCGATGATCACGGGCCGATGATTTCCCGGTTGATAGACCGTGGTATAGAGGCTTGATTTGAGTTGCCAGTTGATAGACTGGTCTAGCTATCCGATTTCTTGATAGCCCTCATGCATTCATAGCATTGATTTGTAGCATGTTGCATGTTTATCTGCTTTGATAGCTCTTCGTATTGAGGCTTGACCTCGTACTTCTTTTCCTGCTTTTGTTGTTTGGGTCTGCGTGCCCATTTGCAGGAGTTTCAGGTAACCTAGCTGGGTAGAGTGGAAGTTCAGCTGGTCGATCCCCGCATCCCTGAGTCCCAATTTATTTATGATATGTATTGAACCGGGGGATGCCCCATGTTATCATGTATTTGGGGATTTGTCTTTTGAATTGATATTATATGGTTACTTGTTGTATGAGTTTGAGTTAACTCATATTTTGAGTATTGAATATTTTGAATGTATGATTTGAAGTTCAGGCCCATAGTATTTCGAAAAATTTTTAAGCCCTGATTTTTAGCTTCCGCGTTTATTATGTGTTAATTGTTAGTAATTAGTACGGGGCCTGACAAGTTCTCTCAGATTGGCCATTTGTTTGGGGATGATACGCTGTGCTCATATCCAATCTGGTGCCCAAAGTTGTTTGCAAAATCTTAGAACCTGGAAGTAAACCTTGGATCACGATCTGAAACGATAGAAACAGGCACACCATGAATCGTACCACAAAATCTATGTACAGCTTTGCCATCTTCTTCAAAGAATAAGTCATAATGTAGGGAATAAAGTGAGCAGACTTCGACAATCTATCTATAACAACCGACACAGCATCACACCCTTGACTGGAACGAGGCAAATGTGTAACAAAATCCATTGCTATGTGCTCCCAATTGTATTGGGGAATCTCCAAACACTGCAATAGACCATCATATCTCATCCTCTCGGCCTTAACTTGTTGGCAATTTAGACAACGGGCTACTAAATCAGCAACATCACCTTTCAAACCTGCCCACCAGTAATGCTTCTTCAAGGCATGATACATCTTCCTTGTACCAGGATGAACACTGTGTCTACTACAGTGCCCTTCTCTCAAGATCTTCTCCTTCAAGTCGACCAAATTTGGGACAACTAACCTACCACGAAACCTCAAACAACCATCAGACGAGACAGTGTAATCCTCCAATTGTCCAGCTCTAACCTTAAGCTTCAGCTCATGAATAGATGGATTAGTTCTCTGAGTTGCTCTAATGCTCGCAACAATCTGTGGCTCAACTTGAAAAGAAGACACCACAACATAGTTCTCACCTGGGTAATATCGCCAACCAGTAGTTCTTAGATGCTCATGGACCTTCGAAATCTGCAACGAAGCCAGCATCGCCACTTGAGCCTTTCTGCTCAATGCATCAGTAACTACATTTACTTTCCCAGGTTGATATTGGATCTTGCAATCAAAATCCTTAAGCAGCTCCATCCATCTACGCTGTCTCATGTTCAAATCTGACTGAGAAAACATATACTGAAGGCTCTTGTGGTCTGAATACACCACAAACTGATCGCCAAACAGATAGTGGCGCCAAATCTTCAAGGCAAAAACCACTACTGCCAACTCCAAATCATGAACTGGGTAACGAGTCTCATGCGGTTTCAACTGACGAGAAGCATACACAATGACTCGGCCATGCTGCATCAACACACAACCCAATCCATTCGACGAATCATCCGACAAACAACAAAACCACCTGATCCAAAAGGCAAAGCTAACACAGGCGCAGAAGTTAGCTTCTCTTTGAGCAACAAAAAGTTGTTCTCACACTGCTCAGTCCAAACAAACCTCTTGTCTTTCTAGGTCAACTACATCATAGGCTTAGCTATACTAGAGAAACCCTCTATAAAAAGACGATAATAGCTAGCCAAACCCAAGAAACTACGAATCTCAGAAACATTCTTGGGACCCTCCCAGTTAACAACTGCCTCAACTTTACTGGGATCCATAGAAATACCTGCAGCTGAAACGACATGACCTAGAAAAAACGACTTTGTCCAACCAAAACTCGCACTTAGAAAACTTGGCATACAACTGCGAGTCTCGAAGTTTCTGGAGAACCAACCTCAAATGCTCTTTGTGCTGCGTCGGAGTCTTAGAGTACACAATCATCGATAAACACAATCACAAACTGATCGATGAATTCTCTAAATACTTGATTCATCAGGTCCATGAAAACTGCAGTGGCATTCGTCAAACCAAAAGGCATCACCAAAAACTCATAATGCCCATACCTCATATGAAATGTAGATTTCGCAACATCTTGCTCTCGAATGCGCAACTGATGGTACCCCGAACGTATATCGATCTTAGAAAACACAGCCGAGCCCTGAAGCTGATCAAAAATTCATCGATCCTCGGTAAAGGGTATTTATTCTTCACTGGCGCCTTATTCAACTGCCTAAATTCGATGCACATCCTCATCGACCCGTCCTTCTTATTCACAAACAAGATAGGCACTCCCCACGGTGACATACTCGACCTAATAAATCCTTTCTCCAACAAGTCACTAAGTTGCACCTTAAGCTCCCTCAACTCAGCAAGTGCTAAACGATACGGGGCTCTCGAGATAGGAGTTGTACCAGGTACCAACTTAATGCTAAAGTCTATCTCCCTCTTCGGAGGAAACCAGGAATCTCCTCCGAAAACACATCAGGGAAATTACGACCAACGGGAACGTCGCTAATATTCACACACGACGAAGAGGACGCATACAAAGCATAGATCATAAATCCAGCATTCTCCAACGACAACAGGCTAAACATCTCCATCGCAGAGACTAAAGGAATCTTCAATCGAGAATCGTGACCATAGAAGTCCCACTTCTCGCCAGACTAGGGCCTAAAACGCACAACGCCATGGAAACAATCCACAGTGGCCCTATAGCTAGACAACACGTCCATTCCTACTATGCAATCGAAATCCCACATTACTGCCTTGTAATGCCCAGATATTTTAGAGGCCACAAACTAGAAAGATATGAGATTGAGGGATTACAATGCTATATTATTTCGATCTATGAATAGATTCAGTTTCAGATTTTATGTCTTATGCGATGATCAACCTATTCTTGTATCTTGGGTTGATAACAAGATTTTAGAATGCAATAACAGTAGAAGTCTAGTGATTCCAGCACGCCAATTGAATCCTTTTGTTTTAACTAAAATGGTTCGGTTTACATATGTATCAATTTTACTTTGAAAAAAAACAGAGCACGCTTATAAGGAATTTTGGACATATCGATTAAACGTGTTTCACTTCAGTAGGCATTCTAAATCATATAAATAGGATGATAAGTTGTTCATGCATCATTATCTTCAAATAAAATAATTTAGAAGCGGTGCTCTCTCTCAAGAAGCCGAACAAAATACTTTCAAAGTGTTTTAAAGGAAACAAGCGGTGCGCAGGAAGGTCACTGGATTTACTGTCGTTGTTGTGTTAAATAATTCAGGCAAGTAAACTCTGTTTCTTGCTCACTCAGTGAAAGCATATATATTCAATTCTGTTTGCATGATTATATGAGATATCTAGTAGATTCTTAAGTTTTCTTCAGAAATTCCATCGAAATAGCTTACAAGTAGCTTATTCGATCATTTCCAGAAATTTCTTCAGATATTTTGAATTCTTCAGACAAAGGAAAACAATCGTCATTCACCTGGTTAAGTCTGAAAGCTGGTTCTTATACCATTGCTGATATTGCTTTGTCAAAAATATTCTAAGTATAGATTTCAGCTATTGCATTATTTGAGTTCAGTAGTTGCGACCAGCAGTCGCACTATTTCATGTTCAGCTGTTGTATATTTTATTGTTCAACAGCTGATAGTTCGTTAGTCAATTGATAGTTGTACTTCAGCTGATAGTTTGTTCATTAGTTGATAGTTTGTCATCAGTTGATAGTTTGTTCATCAGCTATTAGTATTCAGCAGATGCATTGCTTTCATAAATTCAGCAGATGCATATTCAGAAGATGCATTTCTTTTGCTAAAACCAGCAGGTGTATTCCTTTGGTAACACCAGCAGGTGCATTCATTCATTAGAATTCAGTAGCTGCATTCCTTTGTTAGAATTCAGCAGTTGCGTTGTCTTCGTAATATTCAGCAGTTGCGTTGTCTTCGTGACATTCAGCAGATGCACTGTTCACCAGCAGATGCATTCATTTTTATATTTCAGCAGTTACTTTATTGTCTTTAAGTATGGTTGTAGCGACTGGTTGTAGCGACTGGTTTATACGCTAACGACATCGTTTCACGTTACATTTTATTTAAAAGACCTTGCGATTGGATTCTTGTCTTGCGACTGGTTTCCCATTCGTTGCGACTGGTACTGTTCATTCAGCTGGTATTAGTCTTGCGACTGGTACTGTTCATTCTTCGTCTTCTTCAACAGATAACGAAATTTCAGAATTTTATTCCTTATTAAATTCCGAATCATTTCAAAGATTGTATTCGACTTATCTGACAGATTCAACTAGCTAATTTATTCAGTTTTCATCTTCGCAAGCTTTATAGAGAAATCCTTTACAGTTCCAGAACATCATTAGACAAAAGAGAAAACCAGTAATTCGTACAAGAGAGAGAAAACAGATTTTAGAAAGAAAATAAAGAGCAGAACGATGTTTTAGAAAATATTTTAAGTTATGACAACTAAGAGGGTCCCCAGAAGAAGGGTGAGTGTGCGGCTGACGAACCGTGTGCCCTTTCAACAGAGGAAGGATCAGGTGTATAGGTCGACGGATCTATATATCCCTTCACCATGAGCCATAGTGCTAGAAACTGATATCAGGAGTTTGATCAAACGAATTGGACCAAAATGTTTAAAGTGTTGTCGTAATTTCAGAAGAGCGCAAATTGTGATTTTTAATCATAGCTCCAGAGAATGTTTAAAGAAAATGTTTTCAGAATTTGATTATGTTTTATGCTTTCAGTTTCTATCAGAATTCTCAGTTATGTATATATTTGCGCTTGTTCATTCCAAAGCGTACGCAGATTTCAGTTATGTATTCAGCTTCCAGTTTCAGTTCTATTGCATGAATTTGCTATTCCAGATTTACCTGCTGAGCCTTCGGCTCACTAGTTTTCATTGAGTGCAGGTAATCAGCAGTAAGAGCTGGAGGGAGATGATCATAAAGGGAGGATGTGTTTATCGTGGACATCTTCTATTGTTCTTTCAGCTTTTGATTTTGATGTACAGAACTTAGCTATAGTTTCGTATGTTAGCAGATTTCTAGTTCCTCGTTTTTTTAGAAATCTGTATGAACTTTTGGTGTAAAGATATATGCAAAGTCACTGGTATTTTATCAGCTGGTATTTCAGTTCCGCGTGAGTTATTTTATCAGCAGAGGATTTAGTTCCATGTTTTGTATACCCTTCCTGCTGATTTCCTTTACTTGTTATGAAACGTGTTTACCCTTGCAGCTGATTTTACTTCCGCTTACGTCATTGTTTCAGTTGTTCCGCATTTCAGCAGTAATAAATTGTGTTTATTTGCAATTTAGTCCAGAAATTAGTAACGACTTTTATGTTTATTAAGATTGAAATTTTTGGGTCTTTCAATTCGAACCCCAAAGTTCTAAATTTCCTTTGAGAAAAGTCCGGTCGTTACAGTTGGAATCAGAGCATGGTCCTTGAGATAAACACACTTCCAGTCTGAGCAGATCTCTCCAGCCGCTTCTAAAATTTGTGAGTTTTAATTCATGTTTTAGCATAAAGTAATCTCTCATATAGAATTGTGGTGGAATTGGGTTACCCTTACAGATATGTCAAAAAGAGGTAGAGGAAGAGGAAGTTTTACAGAAGCAGATAGTGAGTCTGATGGAATGAACCCCGTCCTCAATACCATGGCTCAACTGTTAAAGCACTTAGTTAACCAAAACAATAATGGGAATGGTCAAACCTCAGGAAGAATAGTTAGTCGTGAAGATCCACAAGAGAGGTTTAGAAGACAGAGACCTCAGGAATTTTCTGGCACTACTCATCCTCTTATAGCAGAAAGCTGGATTAAATCCATAGAGGTGATTTTTGACCATTTGCAACTGACTGAAAAAGAAAGGCCTCGGTGTGCGATTTACAAGCTGAGAGGAGATGCTATGATATGGTGGGAAGGAGCCAAGTTAACAGTAGACTTGGAAATTCTTACTTGGGAAGAGTTTAAGAGAGTATTTTATGAACAATACTTTACGGCAGATGTAAGACAACATTTGCGTAGTGAGTTTTTAACTCTTAAACAGGGAGAGATGTCTATGCGGGATTATATCCGTAAGTTTGAGAGAGGTTGTTATTTTGTTCCTTTAATTTGGACAAATGCAGATATGAAGCTAGAACATTTTGTTGATGGGTTGAAGCCGATGATTAGGCCTGATGTTAGATTGGCAGAACCAGTAGATTATAGATCAGCTGTGAATAAGGCCCTACGGGCAGAACAAGATTGGAAAGTAATTGAAGAAGAGAGACAATTGAAAAGACAAGATTTTCAACAAAAGGACCGTAGGCAAAATAAGAAACAAAGTAATAACCAGCAGGAGTCTCAAGAAAAAGGACCCTTAGTTGTTCAGCCTATCTCTGCTGTTCCTAATTCAGGAACTAGGCCTCCATGTCCAACCTGTAAAAAAAACCATTCAGGCCAGTGTCTTTTTGGCCAGAGAGTGTGTTGTACTTGTGGTAAGCCAGGCCATATGTCTAGGGAGTGTTCCCAAAAGCAACCACTCTGTTAGAGTAGATGCCCAACTAGCCAACTTGTGGCGTGTGGGTTTTATAGACTCTTGTACAAACAGTCTTTATATATGATATTCGCATTTGCTTATATGTCGTTCTTTACTTTCATTATGTGTCTAATGATTTACAATTGCGTTGAGTAAAGACCTAGAATGCACTAAAGCGTATGTTAGATGTGATAGTGCGTATGACGGCTATCATGAAACACATCTAATAGTCGATGTGTATTCTGAACATGTTCCTAGTCGATTGGGCCGTCAAAATGAGGATAAGGCCGCCCGAGTTCGAGACTAGTATCTGCGATGCGAAGTACCATGTTTCATTGGTAGGGAACATTGTGATGATCTGAGCATGCA
>KV004087.1:11107-30738 GCA_001598015.1 Dorcoceras hygrometricum | reverse complement strand
TGCTTGGTCATCTTTCCCTTAAGACAAGATTCACAAGTTGGTAGAGAGTTAATGTCTGACAGATCAAACAAGTCACTCCTAACTAACTTGTTCATCCTACATAGAGAAATGTGACCTAGCCTAGCGTGCCAAAGTTGTGCTGGGTTCAAGTTATCTTGTTTCCGTTTAATCGTTGTCGTATGTGCTTCGACATCGCGAGTTGGAACGTCTTTTAATTTTAAGGTATATAAATCGTTTTCGCGTTACCCAATTCCAATTAAACATTCATTCTTGTAAATATTGCAAATTTAATTAGCAAACATACAAAAATATCCATCTCTATCAAGCATAGGAATAGAAATAATGTTTTTAATCAATTCAGGAACAAATAAAACGTCTCGTAACAACAACTTAAAATCTGAAGACGGAAATAAATAAACATCTCCTATAGCTACTGCAGCAACTCTTGCTCCATTGCCAAGCCTCAAGTGGGTCTAACCCTCTCTAAGACGTCGACTTCTTGTCATCACCTGCAAATCATTGCAGATATGAGATCCACATCCGGTATCAAGTACCCAAGAAGTTGAATTAAGAGACATATTTATTTCAATGTTGAACATACCTTTCGCAGTTCGCAACTGCTCGAGGTACTCCTTGCAGTTCCTCCTCCAATGCCCAGCCTTGTGGCAGTGGTAGCAAACGTCCTCGCTCTTGTTTGGCTTAGAAGCATTTGCCTTTGGCTTCTTGGCAGACTTTTCCTCCTTTGCAGGAGCAGAACGCTTCTTGCTCTTGCGTCTGGGCCCCTTCTTCTCAGAGGAAGAAGAACCCAGAAGGAGGACGGGTTTGTCCTTCTTTATAGTCCCCTCAAACACTACAAGCATGTTAACCACCTCTTCAAGGGTGGCTTCCAGCTTGTTCATGCTGAAGTTGACCACAAATGGGTCAAATGCAGTAGGCAGTGAGAGGATAAGTACATCCACAGACAGCTCGTGTGGAAGCGCGATATCAAGGCCCGACAGCTTTTCAACGAGCCCAATCATACGAACCCCATGCTCGCGGACCGAAGTCCCATCGCGCATGCGGCCCGTCATCAGCTCCTTGACAGCCGTGAACCTCTCATGTCGAGAGTTCTCCCCGTATAGCTCTTTGAGATGAAAAAGTATGTCAGCAGCATACTTCGTCTTCTCAAAACGCCGTTGCATTTCATTGGACATCGATGCCATCACATAGCACCGAGATTTAACCTCGTCGTTCCACCATTGTTTAAGCGTTACCAGCTCCTCAGGGCTGATATCGACAGGGGCAAACTTCGGAGGTCTCTTCTCTATCGCATAGAGAAGTTTCTCCGAAGCCAATACAAGATTGAGGTTGCGAAGCCAGTCTTGGTAGTTCAGACCGGTGAACTTGTTGCTATCCAGTATAGCAGCGAGCGGGTTTTTCATCGAAACCATTTTATAAGCAGTAATACTGACAGGAAAACGGACATACATCACTAACTATATAAGATATAAGCTAAGACATAAAACATGGTCATTAAGTTTTATGAATTACCCTCCCACTATTTTAACGATTTCACCACCCTCTAATTAAATCGAGAAAACAGGTTTCTTTAGTGGGTACACGGAGTCCAATTAAGCGATCATGGACCCGAATAATATCAGCCATCCATGACCCCCAAAAGGTAGTTTCCGATTGCACCCGGTGCAACCTCCATGTATTCACCTCACGTCCAGTAAGGGCCCAATAATATGACGCCGTTTACTATCACGTGTCAAGATTGACCCATCAATGTCGAGTCGTGAAGGACGGTCCCCTTAACGTCCCCAATAATATGAGCCAACGTTAAAGGGAGTTCCCACCGACTCACAAAAGTTGTCAATGGCGTGGACAGCTTTCCGGAATACATGACCCCCTCAATAATATGAGCCGGGCCATGTATACGGGTAGCATCGATGTACACCCATTGTTGATGGAAGGTAGGGTTAATTTAAACAATTTTAAATACCCTTTAGTTTATCGAATAAACATTTATCTTGATATGAGTTTTAAATCAAATTTAAAACGAGGGATTTTATTTTTGAAAAATTTTGGTCTCATGCATATTTAAATCTAATTTAAAACATGCAACATGCGGATTCAATTAATCTATATATCAACATATATAAATAAATATTGGGATGATCGATCGCGAGAGCTATGCGGTCCGTGGTTGCCAGTCACGGACCTGGGTCCAATCCTAGGGGTAATGCAATATGCAATGCAATCCTATTACAAAGCTTTCCGATTTTACAGATCTTCGGTCTTAAATATTTTGATCGTCATCTCCACCGTCTTCGGATGTCCTCCCACTAAATCTAGTAATTTACATTTAAATTAACCATGACATACAAGGGTACATTTATCAAGGGTGGGAACGGGCCACAAACAGGCCCACTTTAAAGAACTCACGGCCATACACTGGCTGGGAGCAACAACTCAACCAGCAACTACACAACCCATACAACTATAAAAGAAGCTTAAAACAAGGCCTAGAACAAGATTCCAACAACTGAATTCGAAAGCTACCTGCGTACACAACACTCGGCCGAAAGACAGTAGCTTCGAGCTTTTGTTCCAGCCAACGATAGCCTCCAAAATGGGTAAGAGATGAAAGAGCTTTCCAAGAGAAGTCCAACACTACCTCGAACAAGAAAAATGGTGGCCGGAATCGACGAAAAATCACCGGAGAAGTTCACGGTGAATAGTAACCGAGGGTTGAAAAACAGAGAATGAAAGTCGGGTAATTTTGCTAAGTATGGAATCTGGTGAAATAAAACGAAGGCCAAAGCTACCAATATATATACACACGAGAAGTCTGAATAAAATGCCCACTGACAGAAACAGCTTTCAAGACTTCACAACGTGCAACAGATTCCACAAAAAAAATCCAATGTAGGCGCTAAGCAACGCTCAACCCCAAAACGACGTCGCTCCTGGGCCATGGAGAGGTCTGGTCGCTAACATACATCGCGAGAGAAATCTGAACAAAACACGCTAAAAGCTGGAAGGAGCGCTATCACTAAAACGACGTCGCACAACGCCATAGGTGAAATCTGAATTCTCGCGCTAAAAGCTGGACGCTGAAGTCTGAACACTCGAACGCTAACTAAAACAGATCTCTCCTCTAGCGTTCGCTAAACGGCGTCGTTGCAACTAATCTAAACGACATCATTTCACCCCCAACACAAAAACACGCGGGGCATACTTCACATGAAATAGCGCACAGATCTCTCCGACACAGGACTTCCATATCTCACAAAAACGACGGTGTATTAAGGCCTCTCGCTACAAAACACGGCGCAACGCTAAGCGCCGATATCTAACCTCTCGCCGAACAGATTTCTCACAAACCCGAACAGATCTCTCAAACCAGATTTCTCAACAAAAATCTCAAAAATATCAAAATTTCCAGAATTGTTCTAAACGCGATTTCCGACCCGAAAATACAAACGAAACCTTCAAATAGAACTCCGAATACCCAAAATTTTCCAAAAACCGATTAATTCAACAATTAATCTTATATTACAATTTCAGGTCTCACAATTGGTGCTAGAGAGTTTAACTCAATTTGTTCAGGAAATTTCTCCCAGGGCTGAGAAACCGGGGTCTCACAATCGCATACCCATTTGTCATATCCATCTTCCAACATCCAAGAGCCTCCAATAAATCTCAAAAGTCGAATCCAACATGTTGAAAAAATGGTTTTATGATTTCTCGGGATGTAGAAGCCGCGATAAAAAAACCTTCAAACAATATTGAGCAACACGGCCTTGTCCACTGTAGCACGTGTGCTTGCTTTTTCATCCGCAACTCGTTCACAGCAGCATTATGAGCAATGGATAATAAATCGATAATTTGAAGTTCCATTGCTGACCAAGGTTGTCCAAAACTGAAATTTGCTCTATGTGACTCCAACATTTCCGCAGCAAAATTTCTCGGTACTTTTCAACTATGTAGAATCTCCGTTGAAGAGCAATCTGAACGGAGTCTATCTCAGCCCAAGTTAAAACTTTCTCTTCTTTGACAGCAATATCAGTAAGAGATGTCAGAACCGGTAAGCGTCGAATACTGAAAGCATGAAAGAATGCAGACACTTCATCTATCACTTGTTCCCTCAACTGGATAAGAAATTCAATATCCCAAAAATTAATTGAACCATCTCTCTACGCCTGCCTCAACAAGTGGCACCTTCCCCTTATCAGTTAAAACAATCTTAGGGAGACTTGCCTGTACAAGTCTCCGTCAGCAACTCCTGGAATTGAGATGCCATTGCTAAATTTTATTTTTGTTGGTTCTGCAGCAAGAACAGATGGCAACAAGTCATCACCCGGAATCTGTTGTAAGAGATCCTCGATAGACATTGATTCCTCATTTGCCTTTGCAACAACAGATTCCTTATTAGATTCAGATTTGAATCCTGCTTCTGTTTATTTCCCACGGGCTCAGTGTCCATATCCTTCTCCTTCTCAACATCTGTGTAAGTTGTCTTACTAGGTTTCTCAGATTCCTCAGTATCTGTCTCATAAGTTCTCTGCTCCACTGGTTCCTCAATGTCTGCTTTCCCCATCACTACATCTGCTCCAGTAGCCTCAGTAGTCTCATCCGATTTCCCAACATCAGTTTCCACAAACATCTCCTCAGTTTCCATCTCAGCAGTTTCTGTAATAATCCGAGCAATAATCTGATCAACATCATCTGCAGTAGATGCCTCTTTCTCTTTTTCAATGATTTCTTCCACAGCTGGCTCCTTTGCAACAATTTCATCATCAGAACCAGCAGACAACCTCAGCTTTCTATTTGGTGCTGTTCGCTTATGAGGACTCTCAGCTGGCACAACGGAGATAGGTTCAACATCTTGTGCCACTGATACAAGCTCCAGAGTCGCTTTCGAGAGAGCTGCTTTCTTCTTCGTTTTCCTCTTCTTCTTTGTAACAGCAGGCTCATCACCAGTAGAAGCTGTTCGCTTCTTCGACACAGCTTTCTCAACTACTTCCACTGGTTCCTCATCGGCAGCCTTTTTATCAGTAGGGGCAGATTTCTTCTTGGATACAGACTTCCTCTTAACGATCGCTACTTTATCCACATGGGGATCATCTAATTTGCCACGAGAATCAATGGTCTTATTTGTGGCAACATATGTGTTTACCGTCTTATCAGAAAGAATTTTCAAGGTAGGGAAGGTCTTTGCCTCTCCCAAAGTAGCAGGGTCGCCCTTCAGAAGAACACAAATTTGAGCCGCAAAATCCTTGGCTCTTTTAATGGTTCTGTCAGCCATTTCCTTCAAAACTTCAAAGAGAATCTTGCTCCAGTTAATCTTGACCCCAAAGTGAATAGCCGTCATCATCAAAAACCGTTCATGGGTTATGGCGTCAAAAGATCCAGCCTTTACAGTAATTGACTTTGCCAAAATGTCATGCAATAGCCGGAACTCATACTTTAGTAGTCTCTTCTTACACGAATACTGAACAGGATTCTCAGACTTAGAAAACACAGTCCTTGCCTGCAATACCAAATGATTCGGAACTTCAGACAAATCGGTGAGACCATCAGTGGGAAGATTGAATACCCCGGCAAACCTATCCTTAGAAATTGCGACATACTTCCCGGAGACGGCACATGTAACATCACCATCTTGCACCATTGTTGTTTCAAAGAACTGTTCCAGTTCCTGCTCATACAATACTGGTGGACATCCCAGAAACCCTCGTAGCCCAGTAGATTCAAGGGCTTTGAACATATTTACCATTCCATCGTTATCCTGAATCCCCATTACGGAATCGAATTTGACTTGCAGAGCGTTGGTGATGAATACGGAAGCCATTTCAGAGAATAAGTTGAACTGGAAAATTCCTGAGAGATAATAGTCTGCAAATAGGAAACACAAGAGAGCAAAAGAGCATGAAAGCTTGAAAGTAATTCGCACAAGGTAAGAGTACAGAGAAAAGAAACGGTGTAATGTAAAACAGGAATGTGAAACGGTGAGAGAATGTGGATGTGACGTTTCGTATGATGACAACACGTGTCAATCATCCATCGTAGAAAATAATATTTTGAAAATATTGTGAAATGATTTTGAAAAGATTTTAAAATGATTTGAAATTTTAACCGCGAGGATGAAAAAGTAAAAGAGATAAATAGCGCCAAATACTTAACACGTCACAACCTTAGGAATCTGTTTTGATGTACCAGCAGGGGTGTTACCAGATCTGATTACTTATAAGCATCGACTGTGTATATATGAGATCTGAGTGTATCCAGATCTCACATATTCAGAAGACTCAACACTTATTAATTCAGATCTCTCGTTCCCCCTAAAGCTGAGACTTACCAAGTCTGAAATTTTACCAGATCTGAAAATCCATGGTGTTCCCGCTGAACAGTAGAATCAGATCTGATAAACACAGAAAGCTGTTCAACCTGCAATTGTTAGCGCAGAGACAAATCATTCTAAGAGACCCAACAGGTTTGTAAAATAAGAAAACTTAACGTTTGGTAGAGGCTTTGTGAAGATGTCAGCTACTTGCTGGTCAGTCGACACATACTCCAACTTGACGTCCTTCTTGAGTACATGATCTCTTATGAAATGATGTCTGATGTCGATGTGCTTTGTTCTAGAGTGCAGCACTGGATTTTGAGTAATCGCGATTGAACTAGTGTTGTCACAGAGAATAGGCGCTTCAAAAGCATCAATGCCGTAGTCCTTTAGCTGGTGTTGAATCCATAGAATCTGAGTACAGCAGCTTCCAGCCGCTAAGTACTCTGCTTCAGCTGTGGACGTTGCAATAGAAGTCTGCTTCTTACTAAACCAGGAAATCAGGCGATCTCCCAAGAATTGACTAGTACCACTCGTGCTTCTACGATCAACTCTACATCCTGCGTAGTCTGCATCAATGTAACCAATTAGTTGAAAGCTAGAGTCTTTGGGATACCAAAGACCCACATTGGAAGTTCCTTTAAGATATTTCAGTATACGCTTTACAACAATATAGTGAGATTGCTTTGGCTACGCTTGGAATCTACCACGCATACAGACAGCAAACATGATGTCTGGTCTGCTAGCAGTTAAATAAAGCAGGGACCCTATAATACCGCGATATAATTATACCTCAATGGCAGATCCAGCTTCGTCTTTATCTAGCTTTATTGAGGAGCTCATTGGGGTTGCTGCTGCTGAATAGTTATCAATCCCGAATTTCTTCAACAGTTCTTTCGTATACTTTGCTTGATTAATGAAGATTCCATTGTCAAGTTGTCTAACTTGTAAGCCCAGAAATAAGTTCTCCCATCATGCTCATCTCAAACTTGTCCTACATCAACTTAGAAAATTTCTGGCATAGTTTGGGGGTTAGTTGACCCAAATATAATGTCATCAACATAAATTTGCACTAACAGGACATGATCAGATTTCACAAATTTAAATAGCATCTTATCAACTGTGCTTATAGTGAAATCATGCTCGATAAGGAATTTAGACAGTGTATCATACCAAGCTCTAGGTGCTTGCTTCAACCCGTATAGAGCTTTATCCAATTTATAAACATAATCTGGATATGTATGATTTATGTAGTCAGGAGGTTGTGCAACATACACTTCCTCTGTTAGGATGCCATTAAGAAATGCACTCTTAACATACATTTGAAAAACTTTAAATCTTTAAATGCAGCATAAGCAAGAAACATGTGGATGGCTTCTAATCGGGCTAAAGGAACAAAAGTTTCATCAAAGTGTATTCCTTCCATTTGCCTAAAGCGCTGAGCAACTAGTCTAGCTTTGTTCTTGTACTATTCCTATCGCAGCATAAGCAAGAAACATGTGGATGGCTTCTAATCGGGCTAAAGGAACAAAAGTTTCATCAAAGTGTATTCCTTCCATTTGCCTAAAGCGCTGAGCAACTAGTCTAGCTTTGTTTCTTGTTACTATTCCATCTTCATTCAGTTTGTTCCTAAAGACCCATCTAGTTCCTATCTCTGAATGATTAGAAGGTCTAGGTACAAGTTGCCATACATTATTTCGCTTAAACTGATTTAGTTCTTCTTGCATAGCATCTATCCAGCTTGGGTCTGCTAAGGCTTCATCTATATTCTTAGGTTCTATGTGCGAGATAAATGATGAATCAAAATGATCGTGAAATAGCTAGCTTCATGTGCGAACAGGATAATTTATGTTACCTATGACCTACTCGGGTGGATGATTTCTATTCCACCGTGTTAAGGTAAAATTTATTAGTTTTGGTGATAACAAAAAATGAGACAAGTACTGAATTCAAAGTAACTGGACAGTCAGTAAGTTGTAGTAATTAACAGTTGCGCATAAATCAGATGTTGGGTCGACTATCACATACCGAATTTACTTTCAGAAGTCGTGACGTCATCCCAGTATTTCGAAATGTTCAGAAGTAGTGATGTCATTTCTGTGTATTGAAGTTCAGAAGACGTGACGTCATTCTTTGGTGTCAGGTCAATGTTTTGAAACAGATTTGTCTTTTTCGATCAGTTCATATTTCGGGAACAGTGTATTCAGAAGTGAGCTACAGTGGAAGATCTATTGTTGGAAGCATAGGGCATTCAGATTTGAGTAACAGTTTGTGATCTATTGTTTCAGTTTCGAGTATCTCAGTAGTAAACAGTATCTATTCGGATATCTCAGATCTCAGTACTTCATAAGTGGATGTATTCAGTTTTCGGATAGAGCTACCTTGAATCAGAAGTGACTTGTTGGGAGTATTCAGAGCTGCTACACTCAGTTGCTGCATTCAGATGTTGCAAATAAACAGCTACCTCTATTTATTTCAGATGTTGATACGTTCAGTTGTGACAACTACGTTTACTCAAATCAGAGTTAAGATAGTCATCTTCTTCAGGAATGAAATAACTGTGTTAACGAAGAGAGATTTCAGGCGCAAACAACGAATCGATTCAAACGCTATCAATGTTCAAATTGGAAAGAATCAATGGTGAAGATTGAATCGTACAACTGCCTGGAATTAAGGAAACACTGTCAGTGATATTTTGGGTAAAAATACGCAGTATACAGAGGACATTATACGGTGTTTGCACAAATATGGACATACGACAATTTGGCTCTGAAGAAGCACAATTTACCTCTAGTGGAGCAGAATATGCGATTGACACATATTCAAAGAGGGATTTTGTTTCCTTGACAAGTTTTAATGACCGTTGTGGACGAAGGGTATAAATAGCTGGATTTTGAATTTAAGAAGCTCTCGCCCTCTCGCTCTCTCTCTTCGTCTCGCCTCCACTCTATTATTCAACGTTTCCATTACTCTCGAGCTTTTCATCAATCGATACTATCTTTCAAAAGCTCACACAAGTTACTGGAAAGAATATATTGCAGAAATTATTAAAAGTCCAGTAACCCATATCGAAGAACACCTACCTTGATCTTCACAGATATTACCTTCAAGATTTACAGCACTCAATAGACTTGTATTACATTGTTATATTCATTGTTGAGTCAGTAACAAACGTGCTACACAAAGCCATTTGATAGAAATTCTAAGTGTTGTATTCAGCAGTTGCATCTGCTTGTTGTTGGGAGCTGCTAGGAGTTCACCTGGAGCGAGGCTCGATGACTGGGGGTTACAGAGACTGTAGACATCAAATCTTCTAGTGGAACCTTCCTGAAAAGGAAGAAGGGGAGACGTAGGATATTGATATCCTAACTTCCATAAACAAACTCTTGACCCTGAACTTTTACTTATCGTATTTATTTAAGCTTTCACTGTTCACAGATTAATCAACTTATTTCCGCACAATATTTGTTAGTTGAGAAATCTGATTCAAGACTGAGTTACTTTAAATCTGGTAACTCGGATTTAAGTTAAGAGGGTGATTGTAAAAATCGTTTTAAAGGTTTCGAAAATATTTAAAAAGACCAAGGTGTTCATTCAACCCCCCCCCTTCTAAACTCCTAGGCCTGTTTTTCGAGCCATATTGATCCTATCACACCGGAGATCAGATCCGATTGGATTTGCTCCCTGTTCTGCTTGGATGTCTAGCTGGATGGTCACATCTGGATTGTTTGATGTCAATTGATAAGATCCTTGTTCTAGATTTGATCCAGATATCAGTTGAGATGTGCTCGCATTTTTGTGTCATCAGTATGTTGATTGATGTACTAGGTTCATTCAACCCCCCCCCTTCTAAACTCCTAGGCCTGTTTTTCGAGCCATATTGATCCTATCACACCGGAGATCAGATCCGATTGGATTTGCTCCCTGTTCTGCTTGGATGTCTAGCTGGATGGTCACATCTGGATTGTTTGATGTCAATTGATAAGATCCTTGTTCTAGATTTGATCCAGATATCAGTTGAGATGTGCTCGCATTTTGTGCATCAGATGTTGATTGATGTACTATGGTATTTGTTTGTGCAACATCTTGAGCATTGGTTGCTTCAGTTCCGGTAGCTGGCACGCTTGAATAGCTCTGATCTGGCATTGGGTCAACGTTATTCAAATCAGCAACCACTGGGTTACCTGTCAGATATGTTTGAGCATTGTTGTGCGATGTGTCCAGCTCTGGTGGTAACTCTGCTGAGTATCTTTGTTGTGACACGTCACAATGCTGGATGATTCTAGACGTGTGCATAAGTCGTTGAGGATCGCAGGTGAGTTGGATCTAAAACTAGTCTCATCAAAGACAACGTGTGCTGATTCTTCAACAGTCAGACTTCGATTGTTGAAAACTCGATAAGCTTTGCTCACCGCTGAATAACCTATGAAGATACCTGCATAAGATTTTGCATCAAAAGCTGTAAGGTGCTTTTTACCATTATTATGAATGAAACATCTGCACACAAACACCCTGAAATATGATATGTCAGGTTTCTTGCCACTCCAGATCTCATAAGGGGTTTTATCATGAAACTTATTAATCATTGATCTGTTCTTAGTGTAGCAAGCTGTATTAACTTCTTCTGCCCAAAATTTTTGAGAAATCCCGGAGTACGCAATCATAGATCTAGCAGCTTCTTTTAAAGTACGATTTCTCCTCTCAACCATCCCGTTCTGTTGAGGAGTTCTAGCTGCAGAAAACTCATGCTTTATTCCTATGTCATCCAGATAAGAAGATAATTTTTTATTTAAAAACTCGGTACCACAATCACTTCTTATCCTGTTGACTGTACAAGATCTGTCATTTTGTAAGCATTTTAAAAAACTAATCAGTTGGTCAGCGGTATCAGATTTTGATTTTAAAAACAGCACCCAAGTAAATTTTGTAAAATCGTCAACAACGACTAGGGTGTAGTTCGTTCCCCCTAAGCTCGTTACGGGAATAGGACCAAAAAGCTCTAAGCTTTGGAAAGAGCGTTTACCACCTTTATTTTTAAAATTAGAACGGATTTTTTTACCAAGCTGACATGCGTCACAGATCTTGTCTTTAGAAAAATTGATTTTAGGCATACCAGAAACAAGTTCATGCTGACTCAATTTGGCAAGCGTTTTAAAGTGTAGATGATTCATTCGCTGATGCCATAGCCAACTCTTGGAGGAGTTAGCTGCAAGGCAGATATGTTCAGATCACATTGGTTCTGACCAATTGATAATGTAGGTATTCCCCGATCTTTTACCTTCCAGTACAGTCAAACCTTCTGGACTCTGAACTGTGCAAGTGTGTTTTTGAAAGCTAACTGTGTAACCCTTGTCACACAGTTGACTTATTATAATTAAATTATAGCATAGGTTCTCAACAACTAAAATATCAGAAATTGTGAGGTGTTACCATGTGAGTTATCACCAAAAACGATTTTAGCTCCTTTGTGAGGTGTCACATCTGATAACAGCTTTGGTTTTCCAGTCATGTGTCGTGCACATCACTATCTAGGTACCATATGATTGACTCATCTCCAGCCTTGTACCTGTTGCCCTGCAAACACGAAAACAAATTTTTGTACCCAATTTTACTTGGGTCCTGATCGGATTACCCCTTTCTGGACCCATACTTGAATTATCTTAACAGTTTTCCCAGTATGAAAGTCCATAAGGGTGTGTGCAAGAATATGGTGAGATCTGTTGTGTTTTGATTTGGTATTTTGACCATTCAGATCTCTTCGGTGCTGAATCTTTCTCCATTCAGATTTGACCTTCTTAGAACCACATCTTTTTTGGTTCTGAACAAATTACTTGGATCCAGCTTTCGCCTTTTCCTTGTCAAGTCTATTCTTTAGCCAACTAGACTTAGAGTTCTCGGGTCTGACATAGCCAATACCAGCTTTCCCTTTCTGATTCAGTTGCCCCGAGATCTGGTCATCATACCTTACTGAATCGCATGTATCATGTATCACACTGGCGTTGACAAAGTTCATCCTTTTGAACTTATCATATACCAGATTTGACTGAATACAGGTCTCTCCAGAGCTGCTTTCACCAGCATTGAAACCTAAGCCAGATTTATCATTTAATGGCTTTTGAGTTTCATGCAGCTTGCTTAGAGAAACAGAAGACTGAGTCCAGGAGCTCATTACCAGATTTAACCTCTCGTTTTCAGATTCGAGCTCACAGGATCTTAATCTCAACGATTCATTCTCAGTCTTCAGCTTACTCAACTCGATTTGTAAACTGTCAGTTTCACCAATTTGAACGGTGCTTGGTTCCACTGAACTATTTTTCAAATCCATGTTTTCAGCTTTGACTTCCTCGAATGTTTGAGAAAGCTTCTTGTACTTGTGGACCATGTCATTAAGTGTTGTGATTAGGTCCTCTCGTGTAAATTCAATATTTGAGAAATCGAATATCTCGTCATCTGAAGATTGGTTGGCCATTAGGCAGTGAACTTCCTCCTGTTCACTATCGCTTGATGAAGAGCTACTGGATGAAGAATCGGAATCTGAATCTGCCCAGTTTTTGTTGCTTTCTTCTACAACAAGTACTTTTCGATCATTCTTTCTATTGAGCCTTTTGTCAGATCTTGTCCTCATCCTTCTCTCTTTTGATCTTTCCTTGGATCTGTCATCCTTATTCTCATCCCTTTTAGGTCTGTCCTCCTTCTTTGGCCTGTTATAGTCTGCAGCAAAATGACCTAGACGAACACAGTTGAAACAGTTCATATCAGTAGACAATTTTTCAGATTTGATATAATTAAAAGAAGGGTTTTGAGATCTTCTCAGGTAATTCCCAAACTTCTTGACGAAAAGGGACATGACATCGTTGCTGAGTTGATCTATAGATTGACTTGGTGAGCACTGTTCTGATGTTGTTGCAGCAAGAGCTTTAGTTGATTGAGATGTCGACGGTCCTGCCTCAGATCTTGTTTCTAACTCAAACTCGTATGCTTTAAGATTTGCAAAGAGATCATGTAGTTCGAGCTTGTTGAGATCCTTAGATTCGCGCATGGCCATCGTCTTAACATCCCACTCCCTGGGTAATGCTCTCATCACTTTCAGCGCGAGCTCTCGGTTGCTGTATTCTTTTCCCAGACTTGTAAGTTCTATCACTACAGCACTGAAGCGCTCATCAAATCTGCCATAGTTTCACCCTCTCGCATCTTGATAGACTCGTACTTCTGCTGTGCAACAGTAAGCTTATTTTCCTTGGTCTCATCATTTCCCTCGCAGATTTGAATCAACTTCTCCCGTATCTCCTTGGCAGTGGCACATGTTTTGATCTTGCTAAACATATTCTTGTCCAGCGTCTTGTAAAGAATATCCTTATCCACATTGTCCAGATTTTCCTTTTTCTTGTCCTCAATTATGTATTCATGTCGATTCTTTTCTACCCACTGAGGTGCTCCTTCAGTTATAGCTATTGCAGCGTTGGCTTTCAAGATCTTCATGGGACCATTCGTGATGACATACCACATGTCATCATCTTGCACGGTCAAATGCGCTTGCATCCTGATCTTCCAATCATCATAGTCCTCCTTCGAAAACATGGGAATCTTGTTATGTGAGGTAGACATTTTGAAATATATAGAACGTAATAACAGACTATTCAATATCTGAGATGAGAAGGCTCTGAGACCAATTGATAGGATCAATATGGATCGAAAACAGCCTCAAGAGTTTATAAGGGGGGGTTGAATGAACTCTTAGTATTTTAATGTTTTCGAAACCTTTAAAAATAATTTTACAAGCGCCTTGCTTAACTCAGATCTGAGGTATCTCAGTTCGAAATCTGATTTCTCGACTAACAATAAATGTGCGGAAAGAAGTCGATCAACCAGTGAACAGTGTAAATGTAAGTACTATACTGTAAAGTAAAATTTCAAGGTTCAGAATTTGTTTATGGAAGTTCGGATATGAAATCCTACGTCTCCCCTTCTTCCTTTTCAGGAAGGTTCCACTAGAAGAAATTTGATGCACACAGCTTCTGTCTACACCAAGTGACCGAGCCTCGCTCAAGATGAACTCCTAGCAACTCCACTACAAGCAGATACGACTGCTGAATACAAACAATGTGATTTTCAAGACTGCTTCACACAGCAAGTCTTTTACAGACTCAAGAATAAATATTACAATGAATTACGATGCTATTGAGTATTGTAAGTCTTCTGGTTCTTTATTCAACAAGAACTGTTGACAAATGTAAACCAGAAGATAACTCGAAGGTTAAACTATGAAGGCTGAACTTGACTGTTCTTCGAGTTGTAACACTGGACTTAGAATATTTTAGCAATGAAAATGTTCCAGTGAGTGTTTGAGAGCTTTTTGATGACAAAGAATGAACGTTGTAAATCACTGATAGCGTAGAGGAGCAGAAGACGCAGAAGTCATCTTCATTTGAATTCTTTAGCCTTTTATACTCTTTGTCTTCAACGGTCATTAAATGTAGCCAATAGAGATAAGCTCTTTCGCATATCTTCATCATATCATAGAATTTAATGCTCCATTAATGCCATACAAAAGGTAAACTGCGCTTGTCAGGGCTAAATTGACTTATATTCCAAAGCGGATAATCATCGTATCAAGCATTCTGCGCACTGTGCAATTTTACCGAAAATAGATTTGATCTTGTCTCCTTAATTCTAGCCGTTTATACGATATAAACTTTGACCGTTGATTCTCTCTAAATAATTCTTTGATAACTTCTGAAGAGAATCGAAGCTCACACTTGATTATGCTTGCAATTTAGTCATATCTGAATGCTAAGAAAATATTCAAGGGTACTGTACTCAAATCTGAATTGTCCTCGAATCTGATATTTACTGAGCATTCTGGAACCACTTCTGAAGTACTGAGATCTGAAGTAACTAACTCTTTACAACTAAAATACTCGATACTGAATATACCATCTTAGTCAATATACCACAATCTGTTACTAAGGCCTCTGAATCAATTCTGAATAATCTTTGCTCTAACAACAGATCTCTTACTGTAGCTTCTGAATCAAGTTTGAACAACTGTCCCGATATTTTAATTAACTGAGCCGAATACTCAACTGATCCAAATAACCAAATCTCATTCGAAAATATCAACCCGATAAAAAAAACTGAAACTCTGAATACTTAACTCTGCTCCGTTCTGATTAATTCCCAAATAGTCAACACAGATGTCAACGCAACTTAACTCAGAACTCCCGAATCTGAAATCTTCAATACACTTGTATGACATCACAAATTTGAACAACTGTCCCGATATTTTAATTAACTGAGCCGAATACTCAACTGATCCAAATAACCAAATCTCATTCGAAAATATCAACCCGATAAAAAAAACTGAAACTCTGAATACTTAACTCTGCTCCGTTCTGATTAATTCCCAAATAGTCAACACAGATGTCAACGCAACTTAACTCAGAACTCCCGAATCTGAAATCTTCAATACACTTGTATGACATCACAAAATCTGAAATCCTCAATACACTTGTATGACGTCACGGAATCTGAAATCCTCTGCGAAAACTTAAGTTCAATTCTTAGTCTTATTTGTTATCACCAAAACTTATAAATTTTATCCTAACACGCTCCCTGGAGTTAACGTAGGACTCAGGGACGTACTCCTGTCGAAAGGCAGTACAAAAACTGGTCCATGAAATCCCTACACCAGTCTCCTCTAGCGCTCGAGAATCACCTCTCCACCAACGCTCGGTACTCCTCCTCAACTGGAACGTAGCCAAACTCAACCTACGCTCGTCATCGTACCTCACACGATCAAACAAACCGGTTATGTGCTGCAACCAGGACTCCGCATCGGAACTAGGCTCGTACCCGTTAAACGTCTGAGGGTTCATCCACTGAAACCTCGCCATTACAAGTTCCATGTCGTCCACACGGGCTGCCAGCTCATCAACCTCATCCTAAACCTGTCTAGCACATCTACGAAGAGGAATACTACGCTCCACTTCCTCGTTCTGACCCTCGGATTCCTCCAAAAACTGTCCTCTCGCTCTACCCCTACGTCTAGGCTGCATCTACGAGATCACTAGAACAGTAAGATTGTGACGCCCGAACCCAACGGGGCCACAAGAATTGGGTAAATAAAAATTTTCGAATAAAAGAAGGGCTAAATGATAATTCGCTATAGGCTGTATTTCCTATAACTTGAAAGAACAAAACAAACGACAAACTCAAGGATCAGCAGATACTTAAATTGCGCGCTAACTGCTAAAAACATTTGCGGAAAAACAACTTGTATTGATAACTTGCAATTGCGATTACAACAGCTGCTATTCTAAGTAAATATACAACTGTTTCTACTGATCTAATACAGTACAATCTATTCAAAACGATACAACTTAGACACGGAAAACGTAGGCCTTGGATAAACACAACGCCACCCATCTGCTGGTTTTCAAGTTTCACCTGCTGTTCCTTCACCAGTTGTCGTACCTGCACCATTTTAAAAAGCTAGTGAGCCTAAAGGCTCGGCAAGTAAAACCTGAGTAATAACAATTTCATAAAACGCAGGAAGACATCTGTGCAATGCATATGTTAAGGAACTTCAATATACAATGTCATTTTCATAAACAATTCAGTAAACATTCAATGGCAGAAACAGGGGATTATAGCCAAGCTTCTCATTAATTTCAATATCATTTTCAGTTGATCATGGCATATAAGTTCTATGTGGTCCAATTTGCACTTTGATCAAAATGACTCCCGATATCAGTTTAGCATATAGCTCATATGAAAGGGCAGTCGACATCTAGACAACTGCTCACTCTTCTCCTTGGTGACCGTAACTATCTAAGCCATAATCTAAAACATCTTTTGTTCCTTAACAATCCTTTCTTTAAACACTTCTGTAAATCATCGGGTTCCATCATTTTAAACATTTGATTCCCATTTTAAAACTTTACTGAGTATCGAATTCGACTTTGGAAACATATCGTTAAAATGGAACTGGTTGAAAGAAAACCAGTCGCAAAGGAATAGCACCAGTCGCAAGACTTGTACCTGCTGAATGATCAGCACCAGTCGCAACAAATAGGAACCAGTCGCGACGTATTTTAAATAAATATAAAGTAAAACGATGTCGTTGGAGTGATCAGCAGATGGAATAACAAGACTACCTGTTGATCTTACTATGAATTAAAGGAACGACGTCGTTAGCACGTCAATCAGTCGCAAAGAATACGCTAATCGATCAGGAATTAAAGGAACGACGTCGTTAGCACGTCAATCAGTCGCAAAGAATACGCTAATCGATCAGGCAAGAAAAAGCGCTAACACGTGTATATAAATTAATAGTACCAGTCGCAAGACTAATACCAGCTGAAATGAACAGTACTTGAAAAACGAGTAAAGCAACTGCTGAATTATCACTATGGAATGCATCTGCTGATGAACAGTGCATCTGCTGATTTTATGAAGACAATGCAACTGCTGGATTCTAACTAAGAAAATACAGCTGCTGAATTTAAAATCACAATGCAGCTGCTGATTCCTAATCAAAGGAAAACAACTGCTGATATTAACAAGGAAGGACGCATCTGCTGATGAACAGTGCATCTGCTGAAGTTTACGAAGACACTTGCAATATCTAAACAATGATTTCGCTACCAGCCGTCGCCTATTAAACCAGACTTTATACTGATTCAATTAGCAACTACTGATTACAAAATCATCAAATTTCGACATTACAACTACAGGAAGAACATTCGTAAACATTATAACAATGCAGCTGCTAAATCTTAACAAGTAGATACAGCTGCTGGAACATAACTCGACATTCGTAATATCAAAACAACAACTTATGCCATCAGTCGTTGCCTATCAAACCATACCAATGATTCAACCAACAACTACCGATTACACAGTTATCAAATTCTGATATCACTGCTATTTCGAGAATAACATTCATAACATTTCTTGAAGTGAATTCGAATAATCAGTACCTTTAAAACTTCATAAACTTTATGGAAACCACACTGGAAGCATCATAACATCAAAACAACATTTTCGAACCCATCTTTCTTTCCTTATCATGTAAATTATTTCAAACATGAACTTTAAATATATCAATATCATACAGGCAAGCAGATCCATAAAAACACAATATATGCTTCAAATGGTGTAGCAAAGGATCAGCTTTTACTTGCCTTTATCAAAGCTTTACGACAACAGCTAATTCCTGCAGAAATCCTCCCTTTGAGCAACGCACGAATTCTTCTGGAATTTCTTTGAAGAACACTTTAAAACTTTTCTTTGCAAATGATGAAAATCTTACTTTAAAAACAGGTTTTTATATGAAAGGGATTAGTGGCAAGCTACTTTGAGAAATTAAGCATGACACACTTTTAAAATTTAGTAAAATTCCCTTCATATCATTTTAATTTGTAAAACACCAAACCTTCTCTTAAAGAAAACATTTCACCTCCTTAAAACATTTTCCAATCAATTTAAAATCCAGCTCGTGCATCGCTCCTTGGAGTCACCTGCTGGAACCAGCCGCAGCGCATCTTACCTGCTGATATCAACAATTCAGCAGATACATAACATTTAAAATTGCCAAATGGCCCAAAAGATTAGTAAAATGCATAAATGTGGTCCTATGGATTTTTGAGGCGTTACAACTCTACCCTCCTTATAGAAATTTCGTCCTCGAAATTTACGTACCAAATAAATATGGGTAAAGGCTTAGAATATCAGCTTCTGTTTCCCATGTTGCTTCTCGCTCCGACTGATTGGACCATTGTATCTTAACCATAGGAATGTTACGGTTTCTTAATCTTCTAACTTCTCGGAGGAGAATTCTTTCTGGTCGCTCTCCGTAGCTTAAATCTGGCGCTAAATGAATTGGCTCATAACTCAGCACATGCGAAGGATGGGGAATATACTTCCTCAAAGCTGATACGTGAAAAACATTGTGAACTGCTGACATTTGTGGAGGCAGCGCTAGTCGATAGGCAAGCGTTCCTACCTTCTCTAAAATCTCATATGGTCCAATATACCTTGGACTCAACTTTCCTTTCTTTCCAAAACGCATAACTCCTTTCATTGGAGCTACTCTAAAAAATACTCGATCACCTATATCAAAATTCAGCTCCCTTCTTCGATTATCTGCATAACTCTTCTGTCGACTTTGGGCAGTTTTCATTCTTTCTCTTATTCTTCTAACAACTGCTGCTGTTTGATCCACAATATCTGGTCCCAAACCAACTCTTTCACCGACTTCATCCCAGTGAAGTGGTGTTCTACACTTTCTGCCATACAA
>KV004086.1:79330-90886 GCA_001598015.1 Dorcoceras hygrometricum | reverse complement strand
AGGAATCTCGGATTTGGTCGTGGACCGGATTGGCGATAATCTACCGCAATCTACCGAGAAGAGCCGGATTATTGTAATACCGGTTGGAGCCAGGCACAAGTGCCAGCAAGGTAACATGCTAAAACGCCCTATGTATGACGATTACTGTAATTGTCTGTTTTTCGTATTGATCGCCTCCCGGCACCTGTTTCTTGTTCTTCCGCTGCCTCGCCGGGGGGCGGATCCGGATCCCCAACAAAAAGACGTTCCAACTCGCGATGTCGAAGCACATACAACAACGATTAAAAGGAAATACGATAACTTGAACCCAGCACAACTTTGGCACGCTAGGCTAGGTCATGTTTCTCTAAGTAGGATGAACAAGTTAGTTAGGAGTGACATGTTTGATCTGTCAGACATTAACTCCGTACCGACTTGTGAGTCTTGTCTTAAGGGAAAGATGACTAAGCAACCCTTCAAGGGCAAGGGTGAGCGTGCTCAAGGCCTATTGGATTTGATCCATACTGATGTGTGTGGTCCATTTAGTATTGGTACTAAATACGGTCACACATACTTCATCACCTTTACCGACGATTACTCTAGGTATGGGTACTTGTACTTGATGAAGCACAAGTCTGAGTTTGACTCAATGTATGATAACCAAGTTTGGACTCTTGTAAATCCTCCCGAAGGAATTGTTCCTATTGGGTGCAAATGGGTATACAAGAGGAAACTTGGGCCTGATGGTAAGGTAATGACCTACAAGGCACGACTGGTCACGAAAGGTTACACTCAAAGGCAAGGTGTTGACTGTGATGAAACCTTCTCGCCAGTCGCAATGTTCAAGTCGATTAGAATCTTATTAGCCATAGCCGCATGGTACGACTATGAGATATGGCAAATGGATGTGAAAACTGCGTTCCTTAATGGAAACATTAAGGAAGAGATCTATATGACGCAGCCTGAATACCTAGGGGATCATGGGGCGATGTTGCTAGACGCTTTACCATGATCCGTTGGGCAGGTCCGGAATTGTGATTCCGGAGCCACAATGGTTGTGGGCCCACGGTTAGCTGTATCCCTGAACCATTGAGGGTCACACTAGTACTAGATTCGAGATTCCCGCACGGATACTCAGCTCAATGTGTTGAGCACGAGAAGAGGATTTTGGGGAGTGCGACTTCCTAAAAGTCGACAGGGGTCAAACCGGGGTTTCCCGCTGTTGATGGGCAAAATGGTCTTTTTGCGATTTGGGGTTAGATGATCTGAAAAATTGTTTTTCATATCATAACATTCAGTTTTGGAAACTGAGTTGATCGGTCCGATCTGATCGGCGATCGGAGTTACGATGAAGTCACAGCAATGGATATCGTCATTTGGACCCGGGCCCGATGGGCCGGTCCAAGTCCATTGTTAGTCTATTTAATTAGACATTAAGGACTTCATAATTAACTCAACTCATACTACATTCATAACCCTATACCTAGCTATAGTAGCCGCCTCCCTCCCTTCCCAACTCACGCCGCCGCCGTGCGCCGCCCGCCGCCGCCGTCCCTTCGCCGGAAACCATTCCGGCCTAGTTTTTCGAGAAGTATTCGTTCGTGCTGATCTCGTCAGCGCTTCTAGTGCAGCCTGACGAAGGAATCTCGGATTTGGTCGTGGACCGGATTGGCGATAATCTACCGCAATCTACCGAGAAGAGCCGGATTATTGTAATACCGGTTGGAGCCAGGCACAAGTGCCAGCAAGGTAACATGCTAAAACGCCCTATGTATGACGATTACTGTAATTGTCTGTTTTTCGTATTGATCGCCTCCCGGCACGATTTTCGATAAAGGACATGGGTGAAGCATCTTATATTCTTGGAATACAGATCTATCGGGATAGATCTAAACGAATGCTCGGACTCACCCAAGCTACCTACATCGATACCATACTTAAGAGGTTCTCTATGGAAGAGTCCAAGAGAGGACACCTACCTATGTGCCACGGGGTCACTCTATCTAAGTCTATGTGTCCGAAGACTGATGAGGAGATAGAGAGCATGACACGTGTGCCATATGCCTCAAAAATAGGTAGTATTATGTATGACATGATCTCCACTAGACCGGATGTCGCATATGCTCTGAGTGTCACGAGCCGCTACCAGGCCAACCCCGGCCAATTGCATTGGAAGGCTGTGAAGGATATTCTTAAGTACTTACGAAGGACTAATAATATGTTCATGGTCTATGGGGGTGGTGAACTTAAACTGGAAGGCTACACTGATTCTAGCTTCCAGTGTGACGTGTATGATTCAAAGTCAACCTATGGATTTGTATTCATGCTCAATGGTGGGGCTGTCTCTTGGAAGAGTTCCAAGAAAGACACCATCGCGGATTCAACCACTGAGGCTGAGTACATCGCAGCATCAGCTGCTGCTAAGGAGGCCGTTTGGATAAGGAATTTCGTCCAAGAGTTGAGTGTCATTCCTAATAGAGTTGGTCCAGTCCCGGTGTACTGCGACAACACGGGTGCCGTTGTGCAAGCAAAGTATCCTAGGTCTCACCAAAGATCCAAACACATACTGAGGAAATACCACATAATCCGGGATATTGTGGCTAGAGGTGACATAGCAGTTGAGAGAGTCGCCTCTGCGGACAACGTTGCTGATCCACTTACGAAGCCCTTGCCAGGACCCTTGTTTGAAAAACATCACGAAACAATGGGACTGCGTCTGATGAGTAGTTGGCTTTAGGGCAAGTGGGAGATTGTTAAAGTAGATGCCCAACTAGCCAACTTGTGGCGTGTGGGTTTATAGACTCTTGTATGAAACAATATTTATATATGATATTCGCATTTATTTATATGGCATTCTTTACTTTCATTGTGTTGTATGATGATTAACAACTGCATTGAGTAAAGACCTAGAATGCACTATAGTGTATGTTAGATGTGATAGTGGGTATGACGACTATCATGAAACACATCTAATAGTCACTGTGTATTCTGAACATGTTCCTAGTCGATTGGGCCGTCAAAATGAAGATAAGGCCGCCCGAGATTGAGACTAGTATCTACGATGCGAAGTACCATGTTTCATTGGTAGGGAACATTGTGATGTTCTGAGCATGCAGAGAGATAGTGACCTGGTGATCTATCGAACTACCCTCGTTCGGACTTTCCAAGTGGTTACCATTTGTTGAGTGGATAAGTCCGAGGTCTTGGTTGTACTGATTAGTCCTCACGACTCGAAACGTCATTGAGACTCTACATGATAGGCATCTCACTTTGACTCGTTTGCCGACTCACTTGGGGTCATCAGGCGGCGGGATTGGGTGAGACCCCGATGCAGTCGATGCATCGTTGTCGAGGATTCACCGCTCGCAGACATGCGTGGTTATCATATGCTATCTGAGGGGATAATAGTGTATAAATCTCTGGCCAGAGTACTAGAAATGTTTTAGGTAAATGTGTTTACCTTGTTACACTCGCGATGTCACTATTCGATCTCCAAGATGTATGCATAGCTATCGGATCTATAGCGACTCTCGATTTACCAATGGTCGTTGATCTGATCAGTGAATCCGTCCGCGCTGATCTCGTCAGGCCTTCTAGTGCAGGCTGACAAAGGAGTCTCGCTTCCGGTCATGGACCTGATTGACGTAGTCTATCGCCGCCTATCGTGAAGTGCCGGTTTCCTCGCGAAACTGGTCGGAGCCAGGCACGAGTTGCCAGAAAGGTAACCCCGAGAAACACCCTATGAATGGCATAGCATGATTGTTTTGAATTGTATTGATCGTCTCCCGGCCCAAATTTTTGTTCTTCCGCTGCCTCGCCGGGAGGCGTGATCCGGATCCGCCACGGTTCCCCAACACTATCGCTGATTCAATAACAAAGTCTGCTGGCAGATACAATCACTCTTAATGCACTTTCAATAGTAGGTATTTGGCCCGATAACCCGAATAACTGAACCGATAACTCAACTGTTCCAAACCCGAATCTGAACAACCCAATAACATCTTTGAAATATAAACTGATAGTTGTTGTCAGCACCTCTGTTGTCCTTGAGATAGATTACTCGAATTTCATCGTTAAGTCCAATTATTTTCTTATTTTTGTTATCACAAAAACTATAAAATTTTATCCTAACAATTTCCCCTTTTTGGTGATGACAAAACTTAGCAGCCTTTAGATTTAACAGATGATCAAAGAGAAAGCGCATGGTCTGCAGAAATTAAGAAATTTCATTAACTTAAAATAGTACAAAAGATTTGTACACAAGATTCTAATCTTTTCCAGTACACCAAAATTTAGCGCTCCTTCTGGGAATTGGACTTGGTCCTAAGTCCATACGCTCATCACTGTCATTTCGTCTTTTGTTCGAATGACCACTTATGTTACCAGAACTACGTCTTTCACCGCTTCTGCTTCTACCTCGATCTTCTCTGCTCATACTACCACTGAATCTTTACACAATATCTGTTGTTCTACCACCGCTACCACCGCCACCACTTTGATCATCAGGAGGGGGCTGAGGTCTGCTGCTACTTCCTTCCCCATTTTTGGCATCACAGCCTCTTATATAATCGACGAGATCACCAAGCTGGGTGGAGAGGTTCAAATAGTTTTCCGTGACGTTCGCTTGGAAATCAAACAATTCACTCCTTATAGCAGCAACCTGCTCATCCTAATAAGTGACTTTAGCATCAATTACTTTCACCTCCTTCCGAACCTCCATCAAATCAGCAGTGACAGAAGCACCGTGAGCCAGGACACCCTTCTTAAACTCAAATGAGTATGTGGACATCACCCTGAGTTCGGTTATCTTGGCAAGCATTGTGAATCAAATTTCGAAGAGTTTCCTCGTGTTGGCGCATAGTGTCACGATGGCCTCTATCAAGTGTATTGAGCCTAGAGAATATATCATTCTGAGAATCATCATGACGCTGTAAGAGAAAGGATCTGAGATCATCCAGAGATGCGGAGAACGCGGAAGAAATAGCTGGTAATGAGAATTGATTTTCCGTTGTGTCATCCAAAGGAATATCATCAATGTTAAAGTTCATAGGAGAGTCAGTAAACGAAGTAGAAGATTCTCTTCTATATCATTCTGAGAATCATCATGACGCTGTAAGAGAAAGGATCTGAGATCATCCAGAGATGCGGAGAACGCGGAAGAAATAGCTGGTAATGAGAATTGATTTTCCGTTGTGTCATCCAAAGGAATATCATCAATGTTAAAGTTCATAGGAGAGTCAGTAAACGAAGTAGAAGATTCTCTTCACTGAAACGAAGGAGGAGGAGATTCTGGACTCTGAACAAAATATGACTGCTCCTCCTAAGTAAAAATAGAAATGGTAGAACCTGACGCTAACTGTACATTTGGCTCTGAAGAATCGACCTCTTGAAAAGAATCAAACTGAGGGGAGGGAGAGCGGTATACTGTAGATCCATCGGAAGAAACTAAATCTATCTCCAGAGTGATCTCTAATTCTGAATGTACATCCGAATCACTGAGATAACAAACAAAATTATCTGTAGCTTGCACCTGCTCAACCACACTGCAAAAATTTGTGGGAAGTTTCTCAATAACATCTTCAACGGAACCGATAGCCATAATCGCTATGCAAATATTTTCGTCCCGAACCGGACGAAGGCAGCCAAACATGCTGTAGGAATAACCTCTGTACAAACTCTATACCATCCCCAAGAATGAATATCGACGGGGCAGCTTCCCAATACTGATCTGGTTCGATGAAACAACCATGCGGAACAATTGTCATCCATTATTCTTTCTGGCAGCCTTTTACTATTTACAAAAATGGATAACCGGCAACTGCTCCTCCAATAGTCATTGCCCTGTATGGGCGTCCAAACACCATCAATTAACACCATTGGCCTTATCCAGCAGGTAGATTTGGCCAGAGAGTAGAATTGGGCGAGAACGGCACCACTATTGTCAGCAAGATCTTTAAAAAGTTGAGAGGAGCTTGGTCGATCCGTTATTATTCCATGTTCCTTCTGTTGTGCCAAGAGATCTTCTAGGGATTTGGAATGAGCAACAGACAGAAGATCAATTATTTGGGAGGCCATTGCTGTCCATGGCTGGCCAGGAGTAAAATATTTGCGGTGAGAGTCCAAAAATTTCCGGAGAAGCATCTCTCTATATTTCGCAAGTATGTATACTCTTCTCCTGACAGCAATCTCCAGAGAACTTTCTTCTGCCCAATTCAACATCAGCTTTTCCTTTTCTTTCAAGTCCCTCAACGATTCAAGATCAGACAATTTACTCAGGATAAAAGAATGAAAGAAATCAACCACGTCTTTCATAACCTGGTCTCTGAGCTGTACAAGAAACTCAACATCGCCACAGATCAACTCAACCATCTCCTTGGCAGGGTTCCCTTTTACAGTCTCATCTTCTTCCAAGGGCTCCTTCCCTTTATCATGAGTGGAGATCCGAGGGAGACTGCATAGTACCAGTCACTATCGCGCACCTCATTGATCTCTATAGAAGAGCCAAGTCTGATCTTGGTAAATTCAGCGGCAGTTACTGACGGAAGCATCATATTATCAGGTATTTGCATTAGTAGATCATCAATAGACATGATCTCCTCGTCTGTTTGGTTGCTGCCGATAGCTTTCTCAGGTGTCTTTGCAACCGCAACTTCCTTGCGGTCCTCAGTTTTGTCAACAGTCTCTTTCTCAATAAAATCCTCAAAGACTCATCCAACCACTGCTCAAAATTATCAGCATTGTTAACTGGTGAATCCCCAAACTCAATGTCTTCAACCTCTGGTTCATCAAAATGTTGTTCTCTCTGCTCTGCTTCATCTGTTGCCAACTTAGAGGTTTCCTCAAGTAACTGCCCGATAATAACATCCACCTCATCAGTATGTTTAGCAACAGTTGACTCCTCAACTGCAACCGCAACAGTATCCTTGACAGATTCTTGTTCCTCCACATTCTCATCATCAGAATCCTTTGAAAGTACCAATCTCCTCTTTTTTGATTTACGCTTTGGCAAGGGAGATTTCTCAGCTGTTGCAGCAGGGATTGATTCAACAATTTGAAGGGGCACAACATCCTGTGCAACGTTCACTATATCCAAACTGGCCTTAGAAGAGGAGGCTTTGCTTTTCATCATTCTCCTCTTCTTTGGAACCACTGACTCATCACTTTCAACCGATGGTCGTTTCTTCGACACAACTTCAGTAATCACTTCCACTGGTGTCTCACCTGTGGTTTCAGATGTCTTCTTGGATTTGGATTTCCTTTTCACAATCGCCACTGGCGCCATGCCTGGCTCATCAGATTGGCCATGAGCATCGATGGTGTGGTTCATGGCAATGTAAGTGTGCACTGTCTTAATGGACAGAACCTTCGAAGTTGGAAAGGGAACAGCTTCGCCAAATGTTATCACAGGGTTGCTCTTCAATAGGGCACAAATTTGCGCCGCATGCCCCTTGGCCTTCTTCTGTGTCCTATCAACCATTTATTTCAGAACACCAAATAGTATCTTGCTCCAGTTCACCGTCAAGCCAAATTGAATGGCTGTCATCATCAAGAATCGTTCATTCATAACGGCATCAAAAGAGCCAGCCTTCACCGTAATTGCCTTGGCCAGAATATCGTTCAGCAAACGATATTCATACTTCATAAACCTCTTTTTGCCATGTGTAGAAACAGGCACACCAGACTTTGAAAAGATGCTCCTAGCATCATAAACCAGATTCTTAGGCACCTCAGAAAAGTCTACTAACCCTTCCGTTGGCAAAGCAAACACCTCCGCAAACGTAGATTGAGATATAGAGAAAAACTTGCTGGATACAGCACCTGTGATATCCCCATCTTGCACTAGTACCGTGTCGAAGAACTATTACAGTTCCTTCTCATAGAACACTGATTGACAACCCAAAAATCCTCGCAGTCCACTGGCCTCCAGTGCCTTGAACATATTCAACATACCCTCATTGTCTGGAATCGCCAAAACAGATTCGACGTCGACTTGGTGGGCATTGGTGATGAACGATGATGCCATTTAAGTAGATGTAGAGAGTACAAAAATGTCTGAAAAAATATTATCTTCAAAGAAAGAACAAGAGCACGAGAACAAGAAAGCGCAGAGTGTAATTTTGCAAGGTAAGAACGATTGAAAGTGGGAACACCATAAATAAGTAAGGAAGAATGCGAAAAGGTGAGAGAGAGAACGATGTAGGGACGGTTCGCATGATGACAACACGTGTCAATCATCCGACGACTCGTACTGTATTTTGAAAAGATTTGAAAAAGATTTTAGCAAAAATTACGAAATATAAAGTTCATTTTGAAAAGATTTTACCCGTACAAGAAAAGTTAAAAACGACGCAAAAATCTTAAATCATCACATCCAATGAAGTCTGTTTTAATGTATCACGGGAATGGAATGGAATCTGTTAACAGATAAGCATCAGCTATGTACAGGAGATATCTGTTGACAGATTTCTCCTGTTCAACTGACGTCACACTTAACAAATCAGATTCCTTGTTCCCCCTATGACAGATACTCTTCCAACGGTAAGGCTTACGTAAACAAAGCTGTTCCCCTTGAACAGAAGCATAGGAGCTGACGTAAGCAGTGCTGTTGAACCTACAAAAAAATTGTTAACGCACAGACAATTTTATGGTAGTTCTAAGAGACCTAAAATGTTTCTAAAATAAGAAAACTTAGCGTCTGGTAGGGGCTTTTTGAAGATGTCAACAACTTGTTTCTCGGTCGACACATACTCCAACCGGACGTCTTTCTTTAGCACATGGTCTCTTATGAAATGATGCCTGATGTCGATGTGCTTTGTTCTTGAGTGCAGCACAGGATTCTGGGTGATCGTTATCGCACTGGTGTTGTCACAGAGAATATGAGCTTCAGAGCATCAATGCCATAGTCCTTCAACTGATGTTGTATCCAAAGTATTTGAGCACAGCAGCTGCCAGGAGCTAGGTACTCGGCTTCAGCTGTTGACGTGGCAATGGATGTCTGCTTCTTACTAAACCAGGAAATCAATCGATCTCCCAAGAATTGAAAAGTCCCACTTGTGCTCCTGTGATCAATCCTGCATCCTGCGTAGTCTGCATCACTATAATCGATTAGTTGAAAACCTGAGTCTTTGGGATACCAAAGACCCACATTGGAAGTACCCTTAAGATATTTAAGGATTCTCTTAACAGTAATGTAATGTGATTGCTTTGGCTCTGCTTGGAATCTAGCACACATACATACAACAAACATGATGTCTGGTCTGCTAGCAGTTAAATAAAGCAAAGAGCCTATAATACCATGATACAGTGATACCTCTATGGCAGTTCCAGCTTCATCAAAGACCTAGAATACACCAAAGTGTATGTTAGATGTGATAGTGGGTATGACGGCTATCATGAAACACATCTAATAGTCACTGTGTATTCTGAACATGTTCCTAGTCGATTGGACCATCAAAATGAGGATAAGGCCGCCCGAGCTTGAGACTAGTATCTGCGATGCGAAGTACCATGTTTCATTGGTAGGGAACATTGTGATGTTCTGAGCATGCAGATATATAGTGACCTGGTCATCTATCGAACTACCCTCGTTCGGACTTTCCAAGTGGTTACCATTTGTCGAGTGGATAAGTCCGAGGTCTTGGTTGTACTGATTAGTCCTCACGACTCGAAACGTCATTGAGACTCTACATGATAGGCGTCTCACTTTGAATCATTTGCCGACTCACTTGGGGTCATTAGGCGGCGGGATTGGGTGAGACCCTGATGCATGTAGGAGTCGATGCATCGTTGTCGAGGATTCACCGCTCGCAGACATGCGTGGATATCCTATGCTATCTGAGGGGATAATAGTGTATAAATCTCTGGCCAGAGTACTAGAAGTGTTTTAGGTAAATGTTTTTACCTAGTTACACTCGCGATTTCACTATTCGATCTCCAAGATGTATGCATAGCTATCGGATCTATAACGACTCTCGATTTACCAATGGTCGTTGATCTGATCGGGATATATGGATTGAAAGGACCGTACTGTACGCTAACCACGACCAACTGGTTCTTGCAGGCACTATCAGTGATACCTATGGGATCATGGGGTGATGTTTCTAGACGCTCTTACCATGATCCAATGGGCAAGTCCGGAATTGTGATTCCGGAGCCACAATGGTTGTGGGCCCACGACTAGCTGTATCCCTGAACCATTGAGGGTCACACAAGTACTGAATTCAAGATTCCCGCACGAATACTGAGCTCAATGTGTTGAGCATAGGAAGAGGATTTTGGGGAGTGCGACTTCCTAAAAGTCAACAGGGGTCAAATCGTGATTTCCCGCTGTTGAGGGGCAAAACGGTCATTTTGCACTGGGGTTCTGAAAAATGGTTTTTCAGATCATAGTATTCAGTTTTGGAAACCGAGTCGATCGGTCCGATCTAATCGGCGATCGTAGTTACGATGAAGTCACGGTGATGGGGATGAACTGAATGTTCACCCGTTGGACCCGGGCCCGTTGGACCCGGGCCCGTTGGGCCGGTCCAAGTCCATCACTAAGTCTATTTATATAGACTTAGGCTTCATAAATCAATACTTGACTCATTACACAATACAATCATAACCCTAACCCTAGCATCAAAAGCCGCCGCCCCCTCTCATCAAACCTCACGCCGCCGCCGCCGGTGCACGTCGCCGCCGCCGCAGCCGCATCACCGGAAATTGTTCCGGCCAATCTTTCGAGGAGAATCCGTCCGCGCCAATCTCGTCAGGCCTTCTAGTGCAGGATGACGAAGGAGTCTCGTATCCGGTCGTGGACCTGATTGACGTTATCTACCGCCGCCTACCGTGAAGTGCCGGTTTCCTTGCGATACTGGTCGGAGCCAGGCACGAGTTGCCAGAAAGGTAACCCCGAGAAACACCCTATGAATTTCATAGATTGATTTGTTTATTGAATTGTATTGATCGTCTCCCGGCCAAATTTTGTTCTTCCGCTGCCTCGCCGGGAGGCGTGATCTGGATCCGCCGTGGTTCCCCAACAGTGGTATCAGAGCCAAGGTTCGGATCTGATCAATAAAATTATTGTGCCATATTGTATCTAATTTCAGTTTTGAAATTGAATCAAAAATTCTTTGTCGATGGCCGTGGCGCCGCCGCGCATGGCGGCGCCCCAACGCGCGATGGCCGCGCATGTTGCGCGACCGATGCTGCGCGGCCGACGCTTGAGTCGCGCACCTGTTGCGCGATCGGTCGGCCGCTGCGCCGCACGCTGGCCTCCCAAGTAGTTGCGTGATGGCCGGCCATCGCTTACTGATCATGCGCAACTAGGAGAGGCCATGCGCGCTGGCCGCACATGGTGGCCGGCCAAAGGCCGCTGGCCTCGCGCACATGTTTGCGCGGGGGCCGAGAGCGGCGCGCGGCCGTGTGCCTGGTACAGCACGATGATCGGGCGCCACACGCGCAAGCTGTTGTGCCGCTTGATGGCTGGACGCCGCGCACTCGTTGCGTGAGGCCGTGCTTCGCGCTTGGTGCGACGTTGCGCGGCTGCCGCCCGCGAATTTCGTGGGTGGGGGGCGGGGGGGGGGGGGGGGCGCG